>VZRO01008328.1:163429-174945 GCA_013397915.1 Daphoenositta chrysoptera | reverse complement strand
GGGGGGGGCACTGCGGGGTCCCGGGCAGGGGGCTCGGAGCGCCCGGGAGCGGCCCCGGCTGAGGGGCAAAGAGCCTCAGCGGCGGCCTGGCGGCAGAAAAAGAGAGAAGGGGAAGAAATAATCAGTGAGTATTTTATATGAGCTTAAAATTTTGAGGTTTCTCGCTCTGTTTTTTTGGGGTCAGATGCAGTGTCCCGGTTCAGGAGAGGTGTTTGAGATGGAGTTTGCCGGCGGCACCCTCAAAGTTCTGTATTCCTTTTCTGTCCAAAGTCACTTGCTGAACAAACTGCAGGATTCAAGACTGGAGTTCAAAGGATTTATGTGGGAATTAAGTAAAATGCACAAACATCATCTCAAACTGATCCCTTTGACATAATTGTCATGGTGCTACCAGCTTTAGGAATTGTTCAGAAATAGGCCTGGTCAAGGATGTGAGTTTAAACTGCTTTCATATTATTTCTCGGGCCTAATGCAGATTTTATACAGAAAAGTTTGATGTACAAAATTATGTATTTTCAAATCCTGTTTCCATAGCAAGAGTCCCTGTTAATCCTGTTTTCCTTAGTAAAAAGTGATTGCTCTTTATTTCCATTACTTATTTAGAATCTTACGTTTTAAATTGAACAAGCATTTAATAATGTACAGAAATGTCTATTAAAGTTAGAAAATAAGGTAATGTGTAGTAGGAGGAGAGTAGTTAAAAACTGTTTAAATACATGTAAAAAAGCAAAAATTTTGCCTACAGGGCCCAGCATCCAATCATCTGGCTCTAATTCCCCCCCAAAAAAACCCCAAATCCACACACTTGGATATGATACTCATAAAGTGAAAATAACAGTAATTTCAGTGCTGCTAATCAGAAAACTCTGTAGGAAGAAGTGAAATTGTCAATTTATTGGACACCTTCTAGCCACAAGCTAGAAATAGTCCTCAAGTAGTGTCTGCGGGGAGCTGCCTAGGAGCAATCTGTGGCTTTGTTTCCTTCTCCAGAACAGATGGTTGCTGGCAGACCAGGCTTCTCATCAGTGCCTTCCCTCTGAACCCTTCTGAATTTTGCATGTCTACTAAGCATGCCTCTTCCTAGTAAATTTAGTCCTCAAATTAAGAGATACCTGGGAAATACTTGGAAAGACACAAGGGAACAGAAGGCTGTCATATTGTTGGCTCCTTCGAGAGAGAGAGAGAGATGTTGAGTATTCTTTGTGCTGGAGGAGTACAATAAAGGGCTGGAGATAGTAACTTTTTACTTTTTTTTAAATTTCTGCTTTTAACTAAATGGTTGCTGAAACATTGATTAAAAACAAAGGATAAAGAGACTGATAAGGTTTCAACAAGGTTTCAACTGGAAGAAGGCATAGGTATGAAGTGGAAAAACCAAGTGTAAAGGAAGTCAAAAGAAGCTGAAGAGGAAGGGGGAAAGAAAATAAAATACTGGGATTAATTTTCCTTCTTTCCAGGACAGATATTGAGGCAAGACCTGAAAGTAATCTAAACCCGCCCCACACACACACAAAATGCCTCATGTTTTTTGGTTTAGTGCTGTTTTGCTTTTGGGTTTTTTTTCAGGAATGAAGAGAGAGATATAAACACACCCAAACAGAGGTGTATTTTCAGGGATGCTCATATTTCCTGGCTTTTGGAAGCAGGGTGGCCCATCTGGAGCTCCTTATCGGGGAACACCCCTTGAGGAGCCGAGTGCCGAGGCTGTGTCTGAGCAGTGCGGGCCTGCTGCAGGAGGAGACGAACCTCCAGAGCTCCTGAGGCCAGCACTGCCTCTCAGGCTGGGTTCCAGAGCTCCTGAGGCCAGCACTGCCTCTCAGGCTGGGTTCCAGAGCTCCTGAGGCCAGCACTGCCTCTCAGGCTGGGTTCCAGAGCTCCTGAGGCCAGCACTGCCTCTCAGGCTGGGTTCCAGAGCTCCTGAGGCCAGCACTGCCTCTCAGGCTGGGTTCCAGAGCTCCTGAGGCCAGCACTGCCTCTCAGGCTGGGTTCCAGAGCTCCTGAGGCCAGCACTGCCTCTCAGGCTGGGTTCCAGAGCTCCTGAGGCCAGCACTGCCTCTCAGGCTGGGTTCCAGAGCTCCTGAGGCCAGCACTGCCTCTCAGGCTGGGTTCCAGAGCTCCTGAGGCCAGCACTGCCTCTCAGGCTGGGTTCCAGAGCTCCTGAGGCCAGCACTGCCTCTCAGGCTGGGTTCCAGAGCTCCTGAGGCCAGCACTGCCTCTCAGGCTGGGTTCCAGAGCTCCTGAGGCCAGCACTGCCTCTCAGGCTGGGTTCCAGAGCTCCTGAGGCCAGCACTGCCTCTCAGGCTGGGTTCCAGAGCTCCTGAGGCCAGCACTGCCTCTCAGGCTGGGTTCCAGAGCTCCTGAGGCCAGCACTGCCTCTCAGGCTGGGTTCCAGAGCTCCTGAGGCCAGCACTGCCTCTCAGGCTGGGTTCCAGAGCTCCTGAGGCCAGCAGTGCCTCTCAGGCTGGGTTCCAGAGCTCCTGAGGCCAGCAGTGCCTCTCAGGCCGGGTTCCAGAGCTCCTGAGGCCAGCACTGCCTCTCAGGCTGGGTTCCAGAGCTCCTGAGGCCAGCACTGCCTCTCAGGCTGGGTTTGCTGCCTGTCCCCTCCAGGGCTGTCCCGGGGGAGCGCTGGGCTCTGCTGAGCTGCTGCTGCCTGTCCTTTCTGCGGGCCCCTCTCCTCTCCCAGCCACGTCCCGTGCAGCTCCGGGCTATCTGAAGGGTGAGATGTGCTCCTTACAGGACACAGCCCCTCCTGCCCTGCTGAGCAGCTGGCCAGTGTTGCTGCAGGAGNCAGCACTGCCTCTCAGGCTGGGTTTGCTGCCTGTCCCCTCCAGGGCTGTCCCGGGGGAGCGCTGGGCTCTGCTGAGCTGCTGCTGCCTGTCCTTTCTGCGGGCCCCTCTCCTCTCCCAGCCACGTCCCGTGCAGCTCCGGGCTATCTGAAGGGTGAGATGTGCTCCTTACAGGACACAGCCCCTCCTGCCCTGCTGAGCAGCTGGCCAGTGTTGCTGCAGGAGCTGATGGCCACCACCACAACCCTCTCTAACCCTATTCTGTTTTACCAAGGTGCAGTTTTACCAAGAGATCCTGAAACTACACCAGCCATGCTGACTAAAGCGCACTGTATTCACAGGCAGAAATCTGTCCTACAGACTGGGTCTCACAGTTCAATACATCAACATGTTCTTACACACTATCTGGAGGTATCCAAATATGCTCCTATTTTGTTATCCTACTGATTTAATTGTATTCAGTGGAGTGTGAAGAATTTGGTTTTGTCAACACTAACAGTGGAGTTACACACAATAGGCATATTTTCTATTTTTACTCCCTGGATTTATTTACGTATTGTTGTAGGAGTTTTTTTTACAGTGCTGTGTAACAACTTTTAGCACATAACTATCTCTAAAGATCAGACATTTCATTTGAAATTTACTGCAGGTTAAATTTGTGGACTGAAAGCATAAATCATAAAGGCAAAAAGGACTGGTAAGAACTGTAGCCTTAAAGTTAATATGTCTTACCAGATGGGAGGAATTTTAGACAGACTGTGAAATAAATAGGAAGTTCACACTTCCTAATATGAACAGGGCATGAAAACATGCAATTCAAACAGAGTGTATAATAACCAACGCAGAATAAAGAGGAAACTCTCAAGGGCTAGAAAATATGTGGTGTAGATATCTATTGTGACATTGTACCTTAAAATTATTTTTCTGGAGTCTTACAATGCAATATTTATACTGAGTAGTCTATTTTTTTAATTTTGTGAATTCTATTTTGAAAGATGTTAGTATGACTGACTATTTAGTAAAGTCCTATGTAAATCAGCATAGAATAGATGTATTCAGTTGTATTTATGTTTTCCCCATTGATGTTACATATATGTGAAAAGTGCTCTCCAAGATTTCCATTGAATAGCAAGGGAAGGAAATCAGTGCACAGTTTAAACAAAAAAAATTAGCAATATCGTTTAGAGAGAGAGGAAAGCAGCTTTGAAATGTACTATGAGTGCAACGATGTCATGGGCTGCAAGAGGAAGAAATCATTATCTTGGGAAAAAAGCAGCACTGGCACAACAGCCATGTGCAGATGTTAATAAGGATATGCCTATCAGCAAGGTGTGGGATAAGATTAGGAGGATGAATATTAGTCATATAATCCCTCAAGAGTGTGTTGTCTGGTTACAGGAAAAATATAATTTACAAGAGGTTGTTTCTGTTAATCAGATGGAGATACATTTAGGAAAAGGAAACGTGGGGAAAACCAGGGTGATTTTGGAAAACAGACTAGACCACTGACGTCCTATGGTATCAGCAGTGATTTTCCCCCTGCGGTTGCCAATTGCCGTGAGTGCTGCAGCGGCAGCGCGCTGAAGTGCAGGACGAGCAGCAGCAGCGCTGCACCGATAGCCGGGCTGTGCGTGCAGCTGGAGCTGAGCAGCAGTGGGCACGCAGCTCTGCCTGGGGCTGTGCTGCACCGTGAGTGTGCCACAGGCCCGGGCCGCAGCCTGACCCGCTCCTGCTGCCTGGATGCTTGACAACGCAGGCATACGTGTGGGCAAATCGGGCTTCTAAAAATACATTCCACAAGTCATCCATTCCAGCTGTCAGGGCGAGAGCGGTCCTTTTGTCCTGCAGCTCCGGACAACGAAAATCCCATTTCAGACCAGGGAGATTCGGTCCTTTGCTGCCCGCCAGGAAAGCTGCTGACCTGCGCTTTGTGCCCTCAGTGCTGTGCCCCAGCATTGTGTCCAAGCTGAGGCTGAGCACACGGGCTGGCCTCTTGCCCAGAGCCTCTGTAAACAGCACCGACTGGCAAGAGCGAGGCGTGGGCAGAGCCCCGGCGCTCTCCGGAGCAGCTCCTGCCCGCTGCCCCACAGGGCCAGTCCCACCCTGGGAAGAGTGAACATGGCTGGCTATATACGGCACCTAAAAATAAAAATAGGGACAATCACCTTTTCTTGGCAGACAAATCAAAGATCCAGGTCACCTTAAAAAACGCTAGGCTGCAAGTCATACTGGCTATAGGGAAAATAAATAAAGTTTATAAACATCTTAATCCTACATGGATCAGTCCAGTTTTGATCGAACTGAACAGAGGCCATTGACTTCAACTGACGCTGGAAGTGTCCCATGACCTTCTGGTTTATATATTTAGACTCCCCATACTAATCTTCTCTTCTACGGGTCTGATGTCATCACCATTATTATAAGCAGAACTTGTCACTTGATTGACAGCAAACAACCTTTCCAAAAGGTAGCCAAGGAATAAGAATGTTTTGTCAGAGTGACATATGATCATGACTGCCTGCAGTCCATTTTTGTTTACAGGCAGTGGAAGAATTTCAGATATTTATAAGGTCAGTGTCCCTAGTCCAGAGAACAAGGAGAAGATGTGTTTGGTTTTAAATTGTTGTTCTGCTTAAAAAACTGACTTCCAGTTGGGCTTAAATGAAGGACTAGGCTCTGAAGTAAATCCTTTGCCTGTTGCAGCCTGGGCACAGGAATGGGGTGCTCCCAATTGCACACACAAAGGGGTCACTGGCATTTCATATTTTTGCTTTAGGAAGTCAAATATTTAAACATATGCATAATTCTTTTTGACTGTCTGGTGATTCAGATGTCTGGGATCTCATTTTTCTTGCTTTTTTGAAAACTTTCACAAAAAGGAATCAGCTTACAAAACCACAAAAATGTACTTCTCAGCCAGCTGCGGTAAAATAGTTTGCATGGCCATCTCAATACTGGAGAAGTCTTTATATTTTAAAAAAGTATTCTTATAAGTAACAAATGAACATGAATTCATTATTAGTAAGGCATTAGCAGTTGACTTAGAACTGTTCAAGGCAGGCAGCATACATGGAGGTGCTGAGAAAATGTTTGTGAGACGCAAGAACTGTTGATATTCGGTCATACTAGAACTTAGAATATTGTTTTAAAACAGATATGCTGCAAATGTGAGAATGAGAACTAGACTAATTTTTTTGCTACTTAATTTGGCATTTAAGTATATGGCACAGTAAGTTTTGACAAAAAGTGAAGTGTAAATCTATGTAACTGACTCCACTTATTAATAGGTTATTAAGGACTTGTAATATAGAGTCTAAATACTATTTAAGAAGAAGTGAAACAAAATTTAGAATTAATTCTAGAACATTTATAAACAGGAATAGACAAATATTGTCCATTCTACTAAATATTAGAAATTAGAGGCTACCTACCAAATGATGTTGTGTTTGTTTGACCTTGTTGAAATTATTCCCATAAAGTGTTGTGTATGTTTCAGATAGCAAAATTTGACTTTTTTTTAAAGTGTCTTATATTGGATATAAAATTGTTATTTGAACAGTCTATATGAAACATTTTACCATACAAATGGTAAACTTTATTTAACTTATGTTAATATAAATACACAAAAATAATACAATTTTATAAATATATATATAAACATTTTAAGTGGTCTACAAAGAAGCCTAAATGTTAATTTTAAATAATTTCCATGTGGTAATTCCTGCAACACAGGATTGTTGCAGGGGGACTGGATAGGGGCCCAAATGCTATTGCATTGACTTGGTTTCTGTCAGGGCACTGTAACAAAGGCAACTAAATTTCAACTGCCTTAGTGGTGCTGTTATTACCTTTTGCCTATACAGATTTTTGTTGTGGAAGACTGCCAAATAAGGAGTAACTTCAAAATTGAGAACATGGAATTATGAAAGTAGGTTGAACAGAGGGCAAACAGGGAAACGTATCAGTTAATATTTCATGGATGAAACTTTGCTAAATTACTTGATAACATAGAGAAAAGTGTAGCAGATAAAGCTGTGATCTGATGCAGCCATGACATACTAGGCTTTTCTCTAGAGTTTCTTCATTAATTACTGAAATGCTCAGTGTTTCACTGTGTATCATAGCTCTGTCTACGCCTGAGATTGGGATTTAAGTAACCTCCTTACAGAAGAGAGGAATCCACTTACAGGAGCAACCTAACGACAGGAACAACGACTAACAAAGCTTCCTTCCTAGACGACTCTTGCTGTACCCCCCTGCAGAGCCTCTGCTGGGTGTCCTGGCCAAACCAGGCCAGGTCTCCTGGTGACATCATGAAACATGAGATGCCCATGAGCTCGTCTTTGGCCACGATGGAGCTTTGGCCACCTGTCTGTCCTATGCTTGAGAAGATATTCAGGATGTTGATAGAGAAGAGTGGGACTTATCTGCTAAAACTTGGCAACCCAGGCTCGTCTGTTTTCCAGCCCTCAGTACTTGATTGGCTGAGGACCATTTTCCTCTGGCTCCAACAGGAAAACCAGCATAGGTGACCTCACTGGCTGGTTTCGGGTTCCTGGTTTGTTTAGTCGGCTTCCAACACCTTCATTCCTTCTCAGGAACTGCTGCCGAGAGTGAACGTGGTTTGTTTGCATCGTCGGCCTCCCCCCGGGGCTGAGCTCTCCTTGACACATCTGATACCAGGTTTGAGCAGCTCGCTCCCCTCACCACTAAACTAAAGTTGATGATACAGTGCCCAGTAATTTTTTTGTTTGTTTGCTTGCTCTTTAAGCTCCCTCAGCCAAAAGGTACCCAACTGGCTGTGTTATTAGGTGCAGATATCCTGCACTGCTGGACATATGCCAGGGATGCAGAAGCAGATCTCACAGGGGTTGTGGTTCACTCTGCTATTATCTTTTTCACAGCACAGAAATCCCTCAGTTGAACATTAAGGGCTACCAGAAGTTATTTCTCTGGCACCCCAAAAAACTGAGATGCTTCGGCTACACCAGGCAGAGAGATGCCCTTGATGTCTGAGTGACGGGTTAATGGTGCCCTCCTTGTTTCAAGAGCCACATACAAACCTCTATATTGTCATTTAAGGCACCCATCAAGCCACCAGTTACTAAAAGTTAAGGGAGATAAGATAAAGTGATCATAGGCCATACAAATTCTTTACATCGGTTGTTTTCTCTTGTTGGGTTTTGCATATGTTCGCTTTTCTTTGAGAATTCCAAGAGTAAGGAAATTTATGATATAATTCTTGCAAAGTTAGGCTTTGATAGTAATATTGAGTGTCAAGATACTGTATTCACGTCTCAAGGATTGCTGTAATTCCAGGAGCTGGAAGGTGAGAAGGCAAGACATAATAGGATACAGGGTATGCTTTTCTTCCTTTTTAATGTGAAAATATTTCAGCCATGGCAATGTAGTTGACAAATGTTTGGTTTAGCATAAAAGAAAAAGGAGAAGAAAAGAGATCGAAATGCATAGTCATATAGGAAATAAAAAACCTAATCAACGGGTAATCATAAAAGCAGTGAAAAACTTCTCCTATAGTGTTCTTAAATTAAAATGTAGAACAAGCATATGCATCCCCCAATCTACTCAATGTTGTTTCTGGAGAATAAACCATCTTTAGATTTGTTGGGGTAACACGATTTGCTCTTTCCTGGAATAATTGCCCACAAACATGAGCTTGAATCCTGCGTTAAACTAACGAACCCTCGACTGTGTATGGAGGGTGGTCCCAGGGATGGATGGTTACAGAAAAGTCAGATTTGGATATCAGACACGTGTCCCTAGCAAGAGTTGTGGTTTTCTCCTTATGTGGATTAAAACCACACTGACAGTCTTCAGATTTGCTAATTTTGGCCTTTTTAATTGCAAGTTCCAGGCAACTTCATGTTTTGCTTCATCTTATAATTCTAGGAATGGTGGTTTCCTGAGAAAAACAATCTCATGAGACTTTGGAACTCACTCTCTCATGGTGTCTGTGCATGCAGAATTGGCAAACCAGCAGAGAACATAATCAGAATGAAGTTCAATCTGCAGTGGTTTTACACCCTATGTTTTTAAGAGTCTGCAATCATTTTTCTGAAAACATGTAAACAGAAATTCTTGTAAAGCTCTTTTCTCCAGCTGTGCAATGGTATACATGTATTTTGGGGATTTTCAGCCATAACTATAGTAGCACTAACAAAAGCTTGTTAGCTTCAGTCATGTTTTTTCTTAATGATTTTAAAAACATGGTGCTGGTCTTACAGTGAGATCCAGTTGCACATAGATCTCATTGAAGGCCCAGGACATGCAGTAAATATTATTCCATTCTGTGTCTAATCACACTCCCATTTTATGTAAAATGAAGATGGGACGTTGTTTCAAGGTCAGCAATTTATTTATTAATAATAATATTTGTAAATATCCTCAAAACCCAATTCAATAGGAATTTGAAGACCTCAAAAATGCAAAGATCTGGAGATTTTATCTCCTGAAAAATTGGATAGTACCATGAATGATGAGGTACAAAGTTGTATCTGTAATTTAGGAAGCTGCAGCTATTTGCAGTGTAGTAATATTTGCCCCCTATATGACCATACCTTTTAAATTCAAGTGTCTGATAATACAGACAAGCAAAATAAAACAGGCAGGTATTTCAAACAGAATCTGTAGAAAGGACAGCAGTAACATGTAGATCTTTTTGAAGAGATTCAGTTAATGAACTGGGATTTTAAAGAGAGACTGGCCAAAGAATCAGGCTCATCTGATATGCAGAGGAAGAAATGTCAACCTAAGGGTAGCATCTTCTAGAACAAAATCTACATTTCCAGAGAACTTCCTTGAACTGAAACAAGCTGCAAGATGGGCTCACTTCTTAAAATATTAATAGTAAACTTGGGTGAGACAGTCTTATTATGCTTTCACTGATGCAAATTCATTAAATTGCAATGATAATAAATCTTGAGAGATTACATTTATAACAGAATATCAGATGGTTGTTTCTGGGTTTTCTAGGACCCCGAGATTTGTTGGGCGTGCAGCTGAACCATCATTTATCTTTGCTGACAGCCCGGTTTTCATTTCTAGACTTTGTGCTGCTGTGCACCAAATGACACTGTCCAGCTGGGGGTATTTTTAGGCTGCTTTGTAGCAGATGCAGGCTGGCACATCCCTGCCTGTGTGGGTCACATTCCCAGCAGGAGCCCCACCAAGAGAGGAGGAAGGAAACCGCTTCCAGAAATGAGAGTGGTGCAAAGCCCAAGCCTCAGAACTCTGCTTTAGTGGGTCAGCTGCCAAGAATTGCGTGTGAGCAGTGCCTTAAAGCTGTCTTTGCTTCCCTTCAGGGACTCGACTTGCAACTGAAATATCACACATGGGGAATTTGCCAGAACTTTGAATTAATATGCACATGACCAAAACAGTTAAAGTCACCTCCTGTTCGGTGCTGCGAGTTCCTCATCCTCAGACGTGTTCTATCCACTGCAGCAGTGAGGGACGTTTGAAGAGGTGAGTGCATAGTAAGGAATCTATTCCGAGAGTTTAGTTGTGCTGCTTTTAAATTGTGCAGCAATCTTTGTGTTAAACTTAGCTGAGGAGATCAGGCCCTATGACTGCAAAGAATTTTATTTTTCTAGAAACCAAAGTAACTTAAATGTCTGTTTTAAACCATTTCCATTGTGAAAAGTACCTTTAATCTGGAAAGATGTAGCATCCGATCTCAATGGCATGTTTTAAGACCTGTACTCTCTATTGTATACTATATGTGCATAATAAGTACAATGTATAATATGTATATAATTATGCATAATTATAAAGATTAATATTTAATTAATTCTAATACAACGAATAACAAATATAACAATTACTTGAAAAAGTAATAGTTATAGGAACTGACATAATTCAATTAACAACAGAATGAATTCCCCATTGTTTTCAGCACAACCCCATTTCCCTGGCTGATGGGGTCACCTTATTGAAAACAAGACCAGGACAGCTGGGCCACAGACCTCCAAACCAGGCTTGGGCAAGCTTCACTTTTACTGTGAATGTAGGCTAGAAGCAGACGTATTTTAACAACTTTGCTACCCTTCTACATGAAAAAAAAATAACTGCTTGCTTTCTTTTCAGATGAGTCCTTATCCTGCTGGTTTGTCTTGTTCATGTGTCACCACTAATGCACTTAGGACTAAATAAGCTCCCTCGCTGTTGCATCAGGAGTAGAATTATTGCTTGCACTTCCTGAATTTATCTTCATTTTCATATTGAAGTCAGCAACAGTAACTTTTAATATTAAATGGGCCAGGCTGACAACTATTAAATTGAAACTGTAAACCAAACGTGATATAAAAATCAAAGGAGGCACCATTGCTTTTCTTCCGAACACTTGAAACAAAGAGCGAAAATCTTATTTCAGCTTCACTGCTTGTAAAGGGGAAGAAACACTGGATCGCGAGAGGCGAAGTTTTCGTGTCATGTCTAGAAACACCTCCGGAGGAGTTTACCTGTCAGTAGGGCTCGCACAGCAGCGCTCTGCCCGCAGCCGGTTCCAGGAGGCGGGAGCAGCCCGGGCGCGCGGAGCCGCCGAGGGCAGCCGGGCCCCTCGGCAGGGGCATTGCCCCGGGCCCGCGCGCGGCCGGCCGCCGGCGCTCGGTGGCACCTGCTGCTGCCGGGGTTGGGAACGGGAAAGCCGCGCTGTTGAAGCTGCCCGAGTCCCACGGCGTCCCGCTGCACGCGTCCTTGGCTTTCTGCTGC
>VZRO01008328.1:153155-163376 GCA_013397915.1 Daphoenositta chrysoptera | reverse complement strand
CTGCGAAGGCGTCGGCAGAGGCAAATTATGAGACAGCGGTCTTGTGTAGGGGTTTCCACCAACTTAACAAAACAAGGGGTCAAGTGACAACAAGCAAGGGAATCCCTGGGTCCGGGGTTCTTATACCCGGGGAGGGGTGGCGCCAAGGGTAACAGCCAGTGGGAATCGGTGGGGGGAGGCGCCAGGCGGGAACAGCCAGGGGGATAACCTGGGGGCGGGGATTGCGTTGCCATCGGGGTGTGGAGAGGGGAGGAGGTTCTGGCAGCCGCCCCCGGGCAGCGCGGGGCGGCAGCGCGGGGCGCGGAGCCGTGCGGGGAACCGGGGAACCAGCAGAGCCAGGAGCGGGGGTGTGCGAGCCAGCGGCGCCGCCAGCCCCGGGACTCGCCGCGACCGGGCGGACACCGAGCCTCTGTGTGCCGGGGGGCTCTCCAGCGGCGCTGCGAGAGTTCTGGCGGGGCCAGGGCGGTGTCGGGAGTCCCCCGAGCGCCGGCGCTCTTCGGTGCCACCGCAGCAGTCTACCTGCAGCGGGCACTTCCAGCATTTTCAGCATTTTCAGCCAGGCTCCTCCAATAATGTCTGTGCCACAGCTGCTCATTGACCGTGGGATTGCCGCCTCCAGTCACACATACATATCTGAAGGGACTGCACTACTCCGATAAGTGTTCTTGACCACCATTAAAAGCTCTGCCTTCTGGAGCAGTATTACTGAAAATTAATGGTTGTGTGCTTCCTGTTCAAAAAAAAATACCCTTGCTGTCTGATATAATGGTAAAATATAAATTAATTCAGTACACAAGTAAAATTCCTTTTGTAAAGACGAATTGTACCCAAAATGAATGTATTCCTATGCTATCAAAATAGATTTACATCTGGTAGCCAGTAATTGTTTCATCTAACCAAAAATAGCAGTCTTTGTAAGGAAAAAAGACATTTTAGAAACTCTATTACTTGGTAGCTTTAGCAAAACAATAGTTAAGAGATTTTATTTCTGTGCTAATAGAAACTATTTATTGTCACAATTTATAAATTCAAGAAATGCATCCCCTAAAATAACTCTTCCAACAACTATAGACCTTTCTCAACTGTAGGATTCTACTGCTGGATTTGCCTTCCATGATCATATAAACAGTGGTACCCCTGCTCCTCTCCAAGGAAATCCATGGTTTAACTACACGTGCATCTCAGCAGAGACAAGAGACCTAAATGTGACAGAAAGGAAATTGTTCTCATCTTACAGAGCTTGATTAAAGCTTTAGGCGTAGAGCTTTTTAAATGACAAATGCTCATTGAAATAATATTATGTCTTTATACTCCAGAGCACTATTAATCTGAGGTTCTAGGACTTAAGGAAATGTTAATTAACTCATTACCATTCCTGTAAAGTGTTACCATTACACTCATTTTGTAGGCTGATAACCAAAGCATGAAATTACTGTGTTTTTCAGAAAGAATGAGATTGGGGTTCTCTTTTATGTGTGTTCCCTATCAGATATTTACAGAGATGTTAACTGCTCATGCAGTAGCAAAGTCCATGGATCTTCAGTCAAGTTAGCCCAAAAGGAGCAGCAACAATTTTGGGAAAGACTGAACAACTTCAGCAGTACCCAAACCAGGATATTTATATTTGTGCAGCCTGAAGCTTTGTGTTGGGTATTTGGGAGCCCAGCTTCGATAGCTAAGAAGCTAAGCAGTGTTCTTAAGGGTTTGAAGAAGTTGCATGTTCCAGGAAAGAACAGAGACACTGTTGGCTGTTCTGCAGAAATGCAAAGGTTTGCATCATTTTAAGTGCATTATTTTTATTTTTTTTCAGGAAGCTGTCTGCTCTAATAATTTAGGGTAAACAATGTGTGAATTAGGAAGCCACTGTTTGGTCCATTGAAATGCATCTCTGCACAGGCTCGCTGAAATCTATTTGTGGTTTCAGTATAATGAAAGGACATGATCACTGCAAAACACAACTCACCACAGAAATGTTGTGCAGTGTGGGTATAGAATTTGTTCTCCTAATGCACACACAGCCTCATGCCTTGTTTCCAACAGAAGCCACCAGCAGGTGATCTGGGAGAAGGTGTAGAAGACCCACAGGTAAAGAATAATCTGCTTTATCTATTAGATCTCAATCTTAAATCTGTTTGTATGGTAAAAACATGAAGCATGACATATTCATATAGTTCCCATAAGTTTTTAGTCAAAGAAATCACTGCTTTTCAGTCCCACTGGTAGCAAATTAGCCACTGAAACTCTTTTTGAATCTTGTGAAACTGTTGGTCTCAACAACAAGAGACCAACAACTGTTGGTCCCTTAACAATTAAGTTTTGTAATATAATTGCATGTTTATATTATTACTGTTATTTTTGCACTTCACAACAAATTTTCCCTAGTTTTCTTGTTACAAGACAGCAAGAACTAAGGTTCAAAAATCTACCTTTTCTGCCATATGCTGCAATTTTTATGGGTTTTTTTTAATCAAGGCCTTTCATGCCTGATTCCTTTTTAGGGTAAAAACCAAACATCTTTCAGTTTGCCTTTTCCCTTGCCCAGGTTATTCTTCTCATCCTTTTATTAATTTCACCTAACCCTGAGGTATCATTTATTGAGATCTTTGCAGCTCGTATCTTTACACTTTCTTCCAGATGAAAATACTGATTTCTTCAATATTCTTCAACTTCTTAATTATAATTTTTTTATGCATCCCAACATTTTGTACACTTGATTTGACCTCAGCTAAACATGACCTAAGTCTGCTCTCTAAGGTGTGACCCTTTCTGAGAATTAATAATACAAGTAACTCTTCTTCCCTTCCATAGCTCAACATTTTGTACTTATCAAATTTGAGTTTTGTGTGCCATCAGCCTCCCCAGGTGATGTTACCTAATTGGGTCTTTTGAAATTCTTTCTAGGCCTCTCTAACCCTCATATAAACAACCTGTCATCTACAGATTTTGCTGCTCCCTTTTCAAATCTTCGCTTTTTTCCAAATTAGTGATAAATATATTAAATATATTTATTTATGAGCAGCAGCTGAGGATGCTTGGTGTGTTCAGGCTGGAGAAGAGGAAACTGAGGTCAGACCTCACCGGAGTCTTCAACATCCTCCCAAGGGGCAGCTCTGGTCTCCTCACGCTCCTGAGCAGGGACATGTTGTGGTTTGTTTATTTGCTTTCTATTGTCGGATGTTGTTGAATGGTTTGTTCCTGGTTCCCCCCACCCCCCCAGTTGGTTTGCACCCTGGCCTCCTTTCCCGCCATTGCTCCTGTCAATCAGTTTGTCAATCTCCCCTAACCGCCCCCGGTCTCTGGAAAGTTCTGCCCACTTCGGTCTCTGATTGGTTGTCAGCGTTGTCCCGCCCCCTGAGCCTTCTGTTACTGGCTGCAGTTATGTCCATTAACCCCAGAAGCCTCCCTGACTGGTCAGTTTTTGTAATTGCCCCCTGTTACTCCCCCTTTATTAGACTCTTTACAGCCTTCAGATCTTGAGTTCGTCCTCTGACCCTGCCGAGGGAATAAACGCTTGAGAGTCACTGCGGATCCCTGTCTCCTTTAAGCCTCGCTCTCCTCTGGCGTGCTTTCACCATCCTCAGCGGAGGATCACTCTCCTAGCTGGCGTTCTCCAGCTAGAAGCTCTGCTGCCCGCCTGCCTCCTCGGGGACTCTCCGACTACTGGGCACGACAGCTGAGGGGCTTCTCCCTCTTTGAGATCCGGGCGAGGGCTGAACCCTCACGCCGCCGCGCGCCCAGAGGGACAGGACCCCAGGGAACGGCTGGAGCTGTGCCAGGGGAGGTTTAGGTTGGAGATTCAGGGAAAAGTTCTTCCCCCAGAGGCTGCTGGGCACTGCCCAGGCTCCCCAGGGAATGGGCACAGCCCCGAGGCTGCCAGAGCTCAAGACGAATTTGGCAATGCTCTCAGGGATGCACAGGGTGGGATTGTTGGGGTGTCTGTGCAGGGACAGGAGCTGGACTGGATGGTTCTGAGGGGTCCCTCCCACCTCAGCCTGTTCTGTGATTCTGTGGTTCTATGATAGATACCTGTCATGGTTTCACCCCAGCAGCCCCCAAGCCCCTCACAGGACTTGCTCTCCTCCCACCAGTTGGGTCGGGCAGAGAATGGGAAGGGGAAAAGTGAGAGAACCCGTGGGCCGAGGTAAAGACAATTCAATAGGGAAAGCAAAAAGCTGTGCTCACAAGCAAAGTAAACCAGGGAATTCATTCCCTGGTTCCCATGGACAGGCAGGTGTTCAGCACCTGCAGGAGAGCAGGGCCACATCCCCTGGAAAGGCGACTTGGGAAGACAAACACCATCATTCCAAACATCTCGCTTCCTCCTTCCCCCACTTCATCTACTGCTGTCACAAGGTGTGGGTACCCCTGTGGTCAGCTGGGGTCACCTGTCCTGGCTGTGTCTCCTCCCAACTTCCTCACCAGTGTGGCAGGACAAAAAGTAGAAAAGGTCTTGGCTCTGTGTAACCTCAGCCATAACAAAACCAAAAACATTTCTATTTTATCAACTCTGTGTTCACCACAAATTAAAAACATAGCCCCGTACTGTGAAAAAAATTAACTCTATCCCAGCTGAAACCAGCACTATGTCTTACTAAAAAAATATAGTTCAACACTTTGGAAACTGAGTCTTATATATATATATATAAAATAATTTTGGTGCTTTGGACAAATCTCAAGTATTTTAAGGGTGACATCTTTCAAAAATGTGTATTATTAAGAGAACCCCCAGTGAAACTACCGACTTTCCCGTTACGTTCCGTGGGTAAAGAGATGGACCGCCCTAATGGCATCCAAAAGCACCATCGCGTGTATAGACAGCGAAGGCGGGGAAGTTGAGAATTCCTTTTCAGGACCGTTTGGCAGCTCCCGGGCAGGGAAGCACCGGGCGGGCGCCGCACGCGGGCGGCGAATTCTCGGGGCGGTACCGCCATCTCTCGGTGCCGCTCAGCGCAGCAGCCCCGCAGTCCGCCCTGCCCCGGCCCGCGCTCCGCATCCCGCGCACTCCGCATCCTGCTCTCCGCATCCTGCCCTCCGCATCCCACGCTCCTGCAGCCCGCACTCCGCACCCCGCACTCTGCACCGCACCTCCAGACTCCGCACCCGCGCCCGCCGTGCCTGCCGCTACCCCCGCAGCCCCGCATGCCGCGCTGTCACGCTCCGCCGCCTCGCTCCGCGCTCCCGCAATCCCGCGCTCGGCGCCCCCGAGCTGCCCCGCCTCGCCGTAAATGATTCCCGTTGGCTGCTCCCGGAGGCGGCGTTTCCCCGGCAGGAATTGCCCTGCACTGCCGAGCACCGCTGGGCGGGACAGCGGGCCGGGGCTCCAGCTCTGCTCGCACCCTCCTCCGCACCTGGGGCTGCTTCCCGGGGCAGAGTCTGTGGACACCCGGCAGGTCTGTGACAGGAATACTTAAGAATCCCCCACCCCTCCGAGGGGGAAAGAAGAGACTGTAATCTGCCAGAACTTCTCTGCGTGAGTTTTACAACCTGTAAAACCTGTGATAGATAAAAAGGGTATTGAGAACACAATTCTACTTTCCAGCCAAGACATGTTTACCCTATCACAAATCAATCGACAGTTGTACTTTTAAGTACAAAAGATGTGGTGCAAGACCTAGGATTGGGCGTGTGGAGTCCCAGTTCCAGTGACTCATCAGGAACCTGTCAGAGAACCGTGCAAAGGTTCACTTTCTCAGCACTGCCAAACAGAACGGCTCTGCAGCAAGTGTCAGGAGCGCCAAGCATCTGTACACTGGATTCAAAGGCCTGGAGGTGCTGAACTCTGCACAAGATCCACCAATATTCGTGTTTCCTAAGCCTAGACATGCCAAATTTTTCTTTTATCTAATGAATCAAAAGTCCTTATGAGGACAATACGAACCACACAGTTACTAGAACCAAACAATTATTCCATATAGAAATTAATTCCAATAGACAAGCAATGCAACATAGACAGAATTAGCAGTGGGAGCCTTAACCAAAGTAAGCACCACCTCTGGTTTCTGTCCTGACCGCCAAGAAAGACTTCAAAAGTATTCTGAAAAGACAAGCCCAGGAACAAAAATGACTGAGTAGAAACAACATGGATATAATGAAGACATTGATCGTACAGTACATGACGTTTGCCACACACAAATCACCTCGTGGCCCAAAGGAAACAGGTAACTGCTGTTCTCTGTTCTGTATAAGACCCATATTACTTTTCCCCTTGCAAGTTTCTTCCACTGTTGCTCGTGCCAGGTACCCTTTTCTCTTCCCCCTCGTGTTGTCTGACTGATTTACCTAGCAAAGTTAAATGCAGAGGAATTTCTTCCTGTCTATGCTTAGCATAAAGTTTGCTCTCTCTGTGCCACATCTGAAGAGGAGTTTGTATCTGACCATCACAGTCTAAAAAAGAAAGATTATCTCTCCTTGCAAGACATCCCACCCTTGAAAATGTAGGACACTGAGTTTATTAGAAATACTTAAAAATGTAGGTGTAGACCAGCAGCTCAAGTATTTCAGAGTTAGTGCAGTGGCAGAGCCCCCTGACCTCAGGCTGCTCTGTGCTTTTGTACTCCAGTCCCTCCGAGTGCTCTGAGTGGGCCCCAGTCCACCCAATTCCCCACAGCGAGCTGCACCCAGGTTTGTCCCACAGCTACAAACAAAAGCTGATGGCTGCAAAGCACTCTGCAAATCTGGCTCCTTTTTTGTCTTTGAAACTAGGGGCTGGATTTGAAAGTTCGATCCCTTTTTTATCGTCAGCCCTCAGGAAAATCCATTCTACTACTCTCTGTGTGGCAATGCAAGTATTTTGTTCCATTAGTGGAAGAAGAAAGCAGGATTCAAGACTGTAGTTTTGTTTGCTTTCATATAATAAGTTAGTACAATGGATATAAATGGAAGTGGAATTACATAGGAAAATTTTTTATCATGCCAGAAAATTTCAATTAGGGCAAATTAGCCACTTGGTTCTTTCTGATAAATTAATCATAGAGATTATCTATTAAACGTGCCACTTAACCTTTCTGGCATAATTGCCTGAGGCAGTCGTATTTAGGCTCTCCACATTAATTTGGAAATATTAATTTCTAGGCAGCCGTCTTCCAAAATGGAATTTGCACTTGTCTTTTTTATAAGTAGGTCATTGTGCAGCTGTTGTTAATAGAGGCTGGCATTTGTGAAATGGTAAATCCACCATTGTGCCCTATCAGCTACAAAATTGATCCCCATCAATTACAGAATATCCTTTACTGAAATGCCCCTTCTCAGCCCCAAAGGCTGTCATCCCTCTCTGTGGTAGCCTTTGGCCTTTTCTGGAATGGGAGTATGTTTCAATGGGTTATCCTACAAGAGCTGAAGCACCACTGTGCTCACACTATCTGCCTTCCATGAGATAAGGGCTTGTTTTGACTTTATATTATCTCTTCCATCTACATTAGAGCTGCCTTAAAATTAATCCTGAGGGAAATCAGTATTGCAGCTCTCAGCTGTCAAAGGAACAGCTGATTCAACTGCTGAAGGCCCAGACAAACCTTCCTTGTGCCTCCGCAATGAAATCCATTGGTCCTCTCACAGGGGACAAGGCCTCGCTGCCCCTGTAGTGCTCAGCTGTTGCACAGCGTATGGAGAGACAAGCAGCTCCTGGAACTGCTACAAACCTTGTCCTGTGGTCTTTCAGAATTAGAATCAGGACCTTGGCCTGGTTATCTTCCTCATACGTCATAAGATTTGCATAGTCTGCTGCAGGAAGGGTTTGAACTCTAGAACTCTCTGCATTGTAGGGGAAGAAGAGAGGAAGCAAGAAAGAACTGATCCCAAAGGAGGCAGTCTAAGGAAAGAACACATGAATGGCAGACAACTTACAAAATTTAAGGTTAATGAAATGAGAAAGAATATCTCAGAATCTTAGAATAAAATATTACAAAAGAAAGAATTGAATTTATGTTATGTGAGCAGCAGGCACATTAGTTATGGCTAACCAAATCAGTGTCCTAGAAAGCAACATTGGTAGCAAGGCAGTGATGTCACAGTCAGTTTGTCCCTACTGTGAACTAGAGTCAATAGATTATCAATTACCTTATTGATTACCTGAGCCTATAAATTCTTGCACAGATAAAATTGAGCATAAGAATGTTTGTAGACTTGGGATGTGAAGTCAACAAAATCCTGCTTACTTTGGGATTGGGTCAGACAAACTTGAAGATCTTCAAGGTTTAAGATTTGGAGGATTTTGAGATAATTCAATTAGTGCAAGGACTATGATAAAATAAGACAGGGAAGGGGAAACCAAATTGAGACCTGTCTCAGTCAAAATTGTATGAACTCAAATTCAGACTTGGACTGAGATACAGTTGAGCAGCTGTGCTGCACAAGGCCATGGGATTCATATTTTGTGTGAAAAGAAAAAGAACTATTTCAATAATAACAATTCTTGCGATCAGAGCAGCAGGAAGCTAATGTGGTTCTTTAGTTTGGAAAGAAAGTGGAAAAATGAAGTGGCCAGAAAAGATAAGTATAGTAACAAGTGAGAATTTAAGAATTGTAAAAGGACCTTTTAGCAGGTCTTGTAACCTGACTTTGAAATCCTGAACATGAAGAGCGTAACAGCTCAGACACCACCCAAGTTTTACCATGAAAGGCAGGATGGGAATTGCCAGCTTTGAAATAATACAGGTGGAAAAGTTGGTGCAAAAATTGAGACATTATCCCTATTTAGGAAAACAACAGGATAGCTGGGAGGACCTGCAGGAGAAGTGACTGTCAGTGTGTAAACATGGCAGTTAGGCTGATCAGTAGAAAGAGGTGAACGTGCTCTGAGAACAATGCCTACTGTTCATAACAGCAGAGAAGCTTGGGAAAATGTGTGTATGAGGTCCCTGGACTTGGCAGGGATTTGGCAAGACCACTTTAACGAATTCTGCTTCCCGTGATTTGAGAAAAATCTGACAGGTGAGTCAGGAGTGTTTCATGGCTGACTATCAAGTGCTGTCAGTAAGATTAACATTTTAAAAATGGGTATTTGCTCTCTTCCTGTGACTAATAGGACATATTTATTAAGCCAAAGAACTTTACATCACAGGTTGCAACTGGTTTACAGTTCCTGACTGAAAACAGGAGTCTGTGATTATTCAGGGTTTTGTCCTAAAGGTCTTGGACAAGAAGGAAAATACGTAAAGGTGACATGGCAGTGTGCGTGATACATCTTCTTAAAGACTTACTAGGCAGTTGTGTTCTTCTCTATGGAATCAACTCCAAAGTTCAATTTTTGCCGTTTTATTTTCCTGCCTTACATGAAGGCATGCAGGGAACCACAAGCAATGAGGAATGGCCAGGTAGATTTGGGTGGCATGAGAGAAGCAGCTTTGTCTTGAGGAAATTGCCCAAACCTATGACTGGCAAGCTTGAAAGTGGCCTCCAAAAATGTAAAAAAACCTGAAAATATATCAAGTGATTAAGATTTATTTTGATGAAGAAAAATGTTTTGGTCTAATAAACAGTTATTTTAGTCTGAAAAAGCAAACCTTAGAAACAAGGAAGAATAAGGTGTGGAAGGACTTTTGCTAAGAATCAGTTACGGAAGCTTTTTGTTTTGCAGCAAGGACAGGGTGCTGATTCTGCAGCTTAAGACTTGGGTTGTGATTTTAGTGCTCTGAGTCAAGTTCATGCTCTGTGACTGTGATTTGGGCCCGGATCCATAAAGGGGCTTAGGTACTTAAAACATGACTTCACTGGGATTTGCTCCCCTAAGCTGCAGAGTGCAATCTCTGGAATTTCACAAACTTCTTTACACACCCATGTCTAAACAACACCCTGCTTTATGCTCAGAACAGCTTTCACCCCCAAGGATGGCACAGCTGCTGCCCTGCCTGCCCCAGCCTGCCCAGAGCTCAGCCGGGTGTGATGGACGGGGCGGCGGCCAGGGATGAGGGCAACAGGGACACGGGCAGGGGTCTGGCACACAGGGATCTGGCACAAAGGGGTCTGGCAGGCAGGGACGCGGGCAGGGGTCTGGCACCCGGGGACTCAGCTGGGATCTGGCACCCAGGGCCGCACCCGCTGCCCTGGCGGTCCGCGGCTGTCGGGGTGCGGATGTCACGCTGCCCTGGCGGCCCGCGGCTGTCGGGGTGCGGATGTCACGCTGCCCTGTCGCAGGCTGGTGCTGAGGCCGCCTCCGAGCGCTGCCGCAGAGCGGCCGCGGGCCGGCCCGGGTAAAACCACCCCGACATGGGACGGTATTTTCAC
>VZRO01008328.1:13301-152570 GCA_013397915.1 Daphoenositta chrysoptera | reverse complement strand
GGGGCCGATGGCGGCCCGGGCACATGCGCCGGCAGCGCCGCCGGGGGCGGGGGGAGCCGCTCGCAGCCCCCGAGGGGCGGCCGCGCCGCCTGCCCTTGACTCATCCTTGCAGCAGGGTACGTGCCGGGCAGCACAGCGCCCGCTGCGCTCGCACAGCCGCACTGTGGGGCCGGCGCTCCGCCGCTCGCACCCCGTGCTTCGTCATGACAAGCTCCCGATAGAATCGCCAGGGGCCGTGCATCCCTGTGAGCCCCCTCCTGCCCTGAGACGGGCAGCGGGGGCGAGCTGAGGAGGTTTAGCCCTCCTCGCCTCACGCGATCGCTGCTACAGAAAATGCCTTGCAGCGCGTTTTTGTCGGAGGAGGAAGTAACAAGTGGAAGCATCGTGATAACGCTCAGCGCCTTCAGCTTGTAAAGTGAGACTCGTATTTTCTGTGCGCTGGACACCGTGCTGAGGAGGCACGTGTGTGGTTACGTTGTACTATAGCAGCAGTCGGAAAAGTCTAATAGTATGAGATGCATCCCAGATTTGAGTTTTAAAGTGAGCCTGGGTAATAGAGATAAACTGACCCTACGTTCTAGAGTGCTGTGATAAGACTTGTTGCGTGCATGGAGGTTTTCATTACTGTCCTGCGTAAAGGGATTCTTTCCCCCTTTTGAGCTCTTTAGGAAATTCTTACATTGTAATTAAAGATTGTATATGAAGTCTTGCGTATCAGTATATGAGAGATAAAATATCATTTGCATTGATGGGAAAAGTATGCTAAATTTTTGGAGTACTGACTTCACTTGGCCTTTTTAACAGGACTTTTAATATTGTTAAGAAATTTATCAGTAATATCTTATACAAATCTGTTAGAGCCTCACTAGTAGACCTAGTTCTCGTTGCAGGTTTTCGTTATCTCCAGTATTTTTTTGGTGAAATGGTCTTTAATGAGGTTATTTATTTCAAATAGCTGCTCTAATTCATGTCCTTTTGTGCTGCCCATAAGTAAATAGTTGTAGTGTCTTAAGCTTACTTCATCTATCTTAATCCTTTCTTTTAATTATTTCAGTCCTGTTTCCTGATAAGTCATCTCATTCTAGTCTAGGAGAGCTTCCTCATAGGAAAATACAATTGCAGAGCTGACAGCTTCATTGGTACTCTTACCAGTGCTGGCCACTCTGAGCCAGATCAGCAGGAGGATGATAGTTAATGTCTGTTGGAAACCAAAGTAGTCTGGAGGTTTGGCCACATGTGTATACTCCAAAGTTCCAAAACTTTGTAGTTTGGAACTTTCCTCATGTGAGATTAAGCTTTATTGACATTTTTTATTTCTGCTAGATGTTGCTGTAAAATCATTGACTCCCTTCCCTCAGAAGGAAAAGAGAAGCTCTACCCAGGTGAAAGTGCTTCCTGATACTGGTTCTGGAGGAATTTCAGACTGGAGTGAATAGTTTTTAATCTGAATATTTTATCTCTGAGCAAAGTATCTCTTTATTATTATTGTAAGAGGCTTACACTCACTGATTGCACCCTATAGAATATATACAGAAGATCCTTTCTTCCTTTTGTCCTTTTTTTTCTAGTTCAGAATTTGTATATCCTGTTTTCCTGATAAGTAGTGTAGTCAAACCCATAGGAGATCTTTGCCTTCTTTGCCACCTAAGGTGGTAAGGTAAGGTGTGGTAGGAACAGGAGTTCTTATCAATATGGGTTGTTCACTAGAAACTGCTGGTTTTGAAAGGGTTAGAACAGATATGGTGCAGCTGTCATAAAATTCAGCAGGTAAGAGATACCTGGATGCTGACAAAGGTACCCCTGGTGCAGACAGAAAGCACTGGAATGACACTCCTGCTGAGTCCACTACCCAGGATAAGAAAGAGCCTCCAGTGTAAATAGAAAATGTGATGGGAGATGAAATCATGGAGCTGCTACAGGTTAAGGCTGCATCACTTAGCAGTGGCTGTGGCTTACGTGACAAGGCTCTTGTCCCCCCTGAGCAGCACTGCCATGAGCTGCTGCATTGCAGGGTGGGGAGCTGGGCAGAACACAGCTCAGCTGCAGCGTTTGGGCTTCTGTTTAAACAAAGGGTGGAGGGATCCCTTGCTATAAGGGCTTAACACAAGATTACAGTGAGCGCTGTGTGTTCCACCTTTGGGTGGGAGGTTAAATCTGGTAGCCATTACTTGATTTGGTTTTGCCTGAAAAAACCAAAGTGTGGGTAGCACACTTCTGCAGTTTCTTCAAATGAACAGTGGTTTGAATCCAGCCATAATTTCATGAGATATTTTGTCTCCTAGGTCTGGTGAGATTGATATTCATTCAAATACCTTAAGTAATTATTGTAGATGTAAAACATGTCAAGTAAACATTAAATCCTTTTCTTTGTGTAGAACACTGGGAGGGGCTATCATCTGCAGTTTAATATAGAAGTGTTCCTAAACTTCTAAACTGAAAAAGTGTTAGTATACTCATGATCTTGCTGTATCATAAGTGAAATGTGTTCAAGTCTGAGATGTGTCTGTAAATAAATTGCATCAAATTTCAAGCACTTGTTCTTATTTTTCTTCTTTACTGTGTCAAAGAGTAGCAGGTGTGGTAGGTGAGACAAACCAGTCCTTCGATTAGCTAGCCATATCCCATGGATCCTAGTGCTGGGTGGTCAGGGCTTCAGGATCACTGCTGGCAGCCTGGTGAAGAGAAGGGTGGTTAACAGCATTGATACTGCTTTTCCTTGCTTGTCTGTGTTCTCACTTATTAAAGAAACATGGTTCTACGTCTGTGCTTGAACACCTTCCTTTCCTTACTCACTCATATTTAAGACCATAAAAAGGATGTTACTGCTACCGAACAGTTAATGAAGTTGACAGTTAGTGAAACCACTGAAATGTTAAGGCCTTGCTGGTTATTACTGTTATTGCGAGTTCAGCTCCGTTCTTCCTTTGAAGAACTTTGCCTGCTCTGTCATGTTATGTATGAATAACAGTTATGCCGTGGTGTGTCCCTGTGAAGCCTCTGGCATATGTGGCAGCTAAAATAACAGAGTGTGTTTCTGTGCTCAGGTATTGAGGAAGAAAAAGCAGGGGAGACAATGAACAAGGCAGAAACACTGAGAATTTTGATGGCTGCCATTTCCTGGGGAGGGATGTGTATGGAGCAACAGAGAGTAAGATGTGCTTTTATCGAAGGCTGACGTACAGAATTCAGCCCTTCAGTTAGAGTAATTGCAGAGGTTTGGTTGGAAATGGTTGCAAAGAAGAAATTGAAGATAAAAAGCCAATGCTGTAAAGGACTAGAGGAACTGTAGAACCTATCATATAGACACAAGGATAGTAAATACAAATGGGCTCACTTAGTTTCTACTGGGCTGTCATTTCTGTGCTTCCTCTCAGATGTGAACCTACAAGTGCCTGTATTCTGAAGGGTTAGCCTGTAGCTTGCAGATCATTAGTTAAATAATTTGGAGACCTCCACTGAATCAATGAGGGTTATGAGACTAAACCATGCACAAATAGGGTTTAATTCTGCATAGTAGTTGACAGAATGCTTCTGTACAAGTTGTATAGATTTTTAAATTAGACTTGTTCAAGACTTGGACCTGTAGGAAGACAGTTTAATTTTCCAGCAGCAGAAGAATGTGACAAGCTCTTTATTGATAATACATTAGGAAAAGGCTTATTATTACTAGAGAATGCTGGTGGCTCAGTGGAAACAGTGTGCGATTGTCCAATCATGCATTAAATATACTTGATTGTATTTGGGTTTTCACAAGCAGAAAGTGGACACTGTAATTCAGGTTGTTGAAAAACATGGTTTTCCAAGAAAAGCAGTCATTTTATAAAACTTGTTGGGCAAATTGGTCACTCACATCTTCTTTACTAACTTAGTCTAATTAGGATTCTCATTATTTTGTAATATGTAGTGGAGTTATCACTGTCTTGCTTAAAAGAGCCACCCCTTAGGAATGTGCAATTAAACAACCTGTTTGTTTTGACAGCTTGACCCTGAATACTGACCATGGGGATATCTTACTGGATTACTCCAAGAACCTTGTTACAGAAGAAGTGATGAAAATGCTGATGGAACTGGTAACTATTTAAAATCTTGCATTAGTAAACAAAATAGCTTTTACCTGCAACTCACTATTCTAGCACCATTTATAAACATTAGCTAACATATAAGTTAAAAGGCATCTGTTTACAAATCTTGGCAGAATTCAAATTCTTGCATTATCATCTAGCCCCAAGTTAAAAAGCCATTTTTCAATGCAGATCTGCATGAAAATACTTTAAGAAAGGAGGATTTTTTTTTTTTTTACCTAGAATCTAGTGTGTCTTTTAATCCATCAAAATTTTTCTTTCCCTGTCTTGTGTTAAATGTTTATACTTTTCAACCTAGCTGGACCTTTGGTAGTGCATGTTGACTTCCCACTGTTTTAAGAAGAATCTATATTTACCTTTCTCAGGCAAAGTCAAGGGGTGTGGAAAAAGCCAGAGAGCGTATGTTTAGTGGAGAGAAGATCAACTTCACTGAGGTAGGGCTATTTCTGTCCATGGTTCTTTCCACTTTACTTGTGCCTGGGTATTGCAAATGTTTATGCATCTGTGTAAGCAAGGTCTTGAAAAAACTTACTTTAAATACTCATTTGAAATGCTGAGTGGTTGTGATGTTTGCTGCACTACTTCAAGAGAAAATTTTACTGCTCTTACTAAAAAAACCTCCTTCCTTCAGTTCATCTTATTTTAGAGATTTTGGTGGTATTTTTTTTTCCTTCTTTTCCCTCTTTTGTAGAGAGGAAGATGAGTTAGACCTTGCAAAGGGCATGGAGCATCCCAGGTATCCCTGGCATGCTTTTGCCTAATGTTAGTGTTCATAAAGCTTAGTAAACTGCCTAAAGGGTGTGAGGGAGGATTGTATAAGGCTTTCTGCTTTGGGCTGTGATGCTACTTGCCTTTGGGTGCATTTAACAGTCGAGACTATAAACAGTCTTGGGAAATTAGCCATGTATTTCAGTAACAGGATGAGTGCCTTCCTCTTTTTGTAGATCTGAAGGTTGTAGTTACGGTTAAATCTTTACTAAAACCTACAGAAAGCCAACTGTACTTTTTCTGATATTAAAAATAGGGTGAAAACTAGTAACTCAACAGTATAGTGGGTTTAACTAGTCTGCATTAAAAATTAAGGCTACTTAGCATGTTTGAGGCAAATTCAGAGAAACCAGTATTTCCTTTAACTTGGCTATGGACTGATTTTGCTGTTGCACAAGCTGTTTGCTTAAAGTAACTCAGCAGTTGGACATTGTATTGTTTGTGAATGATTCATGTTTGTAAAAAGGCACAGACAGAAACATACAATTTCACTGGAGAAATGGTTCCTGTTCCTTCTGTGTTAATGCCTTCAATTTGCAGATGTAGGTAGTGAAAAAAGAAAGCAGGGAAAGAGGGTGAGGAGTCTTAAATCTGTGTGGATGGTTGTTTTGTCAGATACTGCCTTTCACTAGCCTCACGTAACATTATTACAGGGTTAGCCTGTCTCTGTATATTACAGAGTTGTTCTTCACTGTGTATTGAGAGCAGGGGTAGCAGCTGAAGTCTCAGAAGGATGCAATTTTCACAGAAATCACCTAAACCCAATATTAAACTGTGATATGTTCAGCTTCTGCTGCTAGCTCCCTCTTTTCCTACTGTCTTGATACCACTTTATGTATCTTAAAAGTCTAGAAACACTTCTTTTCTTATCAGGCTGTTTCTCAGTTGCTTCTTTTCAATTCAGAAGTTGACTTAGATGGGATTTGCCTGATCTTTCTGTTTGTATAGAATATCAAATCAGGTTGGTTTGGCTCTGGAATGTGAGCAGGTGGACAATGTGAAATTGTCAGCTGTTAAGCAGGATGCTGTCAAACAACATGAATAAACTCTAAAGGAATAAGACATAAGGGATCTGCTTGATGGCAAGAACTGACTCGTCCACTACTCTTGATCTGCTTTAGAACATTCTTTGGATATTTGTCTGAAATATTTTAGACTTGTCTGTACTTGGTGCTGCAGGCATTGGCTGCAATGGTGTGTGCTTATGTGGAAGTTCTTTATAGTGCACCCATGTGTGTCAGTGCCAGGTGTTTGTCGCAGACGAGTTAAAACTTGGAGCTTGATATGGTACAAAGAGCATTACAAGGTAACTCATCTGACCACTCATCATGGGGACAGTCTTCATAGCTGCATGATGTTTAGAGGAGACTTCTGTTTAACCAAGAGGTCAGGTCAAGTACGACAACTGCTCTTGATTAGACAAAGCATCCTTCATGCCTGATAGTGAGCAGTACTTACCAAATAATCACCCCATGGCTGAGTGCTGCAAAAAAATTTCTCTGTTCACCCCAAATTTCAGTGGGTATACTTTAATTAGTAAGTGAAAGAGGTTTTTTGTTTTCCAAGTCAGTTACCACAAACTCAATGATTTTTGAATTAGCATTTGGTATTTAAATCATAATTTGGCAGTTCATATTGTCTGTGTTGTCTTTGTCTCACAATGCCTCTCATTGTAGTAAGGAACAATGAGGTAGAGTAGACTAATTTTTTAATTTGTTCATTACTGTTGACTAATTCTTTCATTCTAGATTAAAACTGTTAAGCTCTTAAACAGCTGAACCACAGGCCAGATTTCAGTTCTTTGCTTTATGCGTAACTGTGGAGTAGTAACATAAAATGGTGCATGCTAAGAGATTTTTTTGTCTTACAACACAATGACTGCCTACATATTTGGTGTGCAAGTGTTCAGGCAACATTTAGTTGTGAGCAGTGGATGGAGGGATGTGGCTGTTGTGTCCATTGTTGTCAAATGTTCAAGTTATTTGTCTCTTCCTATATGAAATGGTCTACTCGGGATAATTGAGAAGATGCCAGAGAAAATAATTTCAGCTGCTTGTTGTAATTGATTTTTCACTATTGTCATCAATAAGAAGCAATTTCATTCTTGTATACTTAAAGCATGCCAAAACAAAGATGACTGAGTAGTGAATACTGCTAAATTCTGAATCTCAATCTCTAAATGCTTTTAAAGGGATTTTGAGCCTTTTTCCCCAAGTAAACTATTATTTTGCATATTGTGCTGTTGTAAGCCCCCTGCACTGAGTCGGTGAAGTGAGAGGGTGACTGAGGTAGCTGCTGATGTATGTACACACACTGAAAATACTGCTCTGCTAATCCCAGTTAATCTAAAGGATTTTTAAATCTTGAGGATTGTACTGCCTTCTGGATGAGGCAGCTGAGGCCCTGGGGTGTAACTTGGAAAGAGCTTCACCTTGATTTTTTTTTTCCCTTGTTTCAGAACCGAGCTGTGCTTCACATTGCTCTGAGGAATCGCTCCAATGTGCCAATCCTTGTGGATGGGAAGGATGTTGTTCCAGAAGTAAACAAAGTGCTGGACAAAATGAAACACTTCTGTCAGGTATAGTACCACTATACCTTATTTTTCATATATTTGTTCTATACCTAGCCAGGTGTATTGTGCAGTGTTGATTGTAGGCTGGTTCACGTGAATTATTGTGTCCTTTGTTGAGGTTTACAATAGTTCTGTCTCAAGCATGGAGTTGGAGCTGGTTTTATTGATTCACTTTTCTTTCCTTGTTTCCAGGTGGGTTTTTCTTTAATGGGCCCCCTAGATCTTGCTCTTTCAGCAGTAATCTTGTGTGTACTTTGGAAGTCTTGTAAATCATTAGGTACCATTCAAATATTTATTTCTTGCCAATTTTTCAACTGATTGGCTGCATCAGGTAGAAACTGCCTCTTAACATTTGTGTAAAATCAGGAGAGAGGCAAAAGTTCCCAGCTCAACTGCTGTTTGATAATGCTCTATTTAAATAGTTTCTTAAGGAGCTTCAGGTTTTAGATCAAATTACTTTGATTCTACTCTGTTTGCAATAAAAACTCCCTGAGTAGTTTTAATGTGTTTTAAACAAGGCTGTGAGGTCCTGGACCTGCTTGGTTGCTCTTGTGAGCCTTACCCCGGTGGTAGTGCCCTATTTCATTGCCAACTCATACTTCTAACCTATGCAAAATGAGCTTGCTTTCTGTCCAGTTCTTAATGATAAATGCCAAAGTCATGATAACTGACACCAATTGGTGTAAATTTGGTACTTTCCTCATATGCTGTGAGAATTGAATGGCCATGGAAATACAGTGGTGTGTCTGCCACTGTAGGATTTCTAGCTGATTAAGGTTTTTTGGTAGTGCAAAACAAGAGTTCTCACTGGTGCCATCCTCTTGTTTGCTGTATGGTTTGAGTTATCAGAGCCTGTGAATATCACTTTCCATACAGATGTATCTTCTCTGCAAAATAAAAATCATGTTAAGCAGTTTCTTTGAAAATACTAACAAAGATGCTGTTTTCAGTCGACTTACTTAGCAGATGGGATTTTAATATGATGTATCGTCTATGAGGTACAGGAATGCTGTATACTAAAAATGGATTTTATGTTTGGAAAAATTAAAAGCTTAAACATTTGTAGCAAAGGAGAGCAAATACCAGCATAACTAAGTGCTTTGTAGAAAAATTGCTTTAGAACTGGGGAATGTGTTTGGAAGTATTCTTGGTACTAGAAAGATTGCTTTTGTGACTGGGACAGATTGAATGCATAGGTGGTAGATGATGGACAAAATTCAATGTAGAGTTTGTTATTTAATGGTTATAATTTTGTTTTGAAACTCTCAGTGACTCTTAAAGAACAAGAACAGAGCAGGAACTTATACCATGTGCTGTTAAGGTAAAGCCCAGAAACAAATCCTAATGCAAAGCACACTTGCAATAGGAAGGCTTTTAAAATGTCTGGTTTGCCAGTAAATCTCGGTGGCTTTATTGATATTGTCTTCCAGTTTAGTTAGTGAAGTTTTTTCTAGTTAAAGACACTTAAAGAACTGCTTCAGGTTCAAATATTTGTTGCAAATAGTTTTATACCCAAGATTTTTTCATTTTTGCATAGATGTCTCTTGCCTTAGCAAACACTGTAAGTGCTACAGCAATCCACACAGAATGGGAGAGTTTTAACTTCATTAAGTGTTAGAAGTAAAAACACACTGCAGCATCAATCTTAGACATAACACAATGTCTAGCTAAGAAGGTAGCACTGAGTGTAGGCCTTAAGGTCTGGAGGCTTGAAAGCTGTCTTTGGTGACTTTCTACAACAATACCTGGAAATAAAGCATCACTAGCTTTAGTGTAAGTATAAAATAGTCATTGCATTTTTATTTTTTTCTTGCCACAGAGGGTCCGTAGCGGTGAATGGAAAGGCTACACTGGAAAGGCAATCACTGATGTGGTCAATATTGGGATTGGTGGCTCTGACTTGGTAAGCTCCTGACTTCTACATGCCCTGCACATCTTTGTGTACGTGCTTACACTGAGGATAAAATCTAATTGTGGCTTCTATCCAGGGCCCTCTGATGGTAACTGAAGCTCTGAAACCATATTCCAAGGGAGGCCCTCGTGTCTGGTTTGTGTCCAACATTGATGGTACTCATATAGCCAAAACCCTGGCTGAACTTAAACCAGACACTACTCTCTTCATCATTGCATCGAAGGTATGTCTGACACAAGCACTGCCTGTGACTTGCTCTGCCTGTAAAGAGTTCAGTCACAAGAGACATCTGTCCACAGGAATATCTAGATCAGGGACTTCCAGTGTGGATTATTTCTAAACAGGCCTGTTGTGATTCTTTCTAAACTTGCAGTGCAGGCTTGTGTTGCTGCTGAAATACTTGGGGATCTGTAAGTCAAGTGCTGAGAATTACTTAACCTAAATAAGATACATGAAAAATTTCATGTTGTCTGGGGTTTTTCTCAGTCAGTGCAAGTTTTAGCTTTATTCACAAAAGTTTGCTTTCCTGCACTTCTCTGTAGGTGGAGTGTAGGATCCAATGTAGTTATTTCTTTGAAATTCTGGATGTTATTTCAGTCCTAAATGACTTTAGGTCCTTTATTTTAAGTACAGCATTACATATTAAGTGTTCTGGTTTTTTGCATTAATGAATTGCATGTAGTTTTAAGAATCTCCATTTTATTTTGGGGTAGTCACAAAATACCTTCACCTAAATAACTTAAATGCTGAGTTCCTTGAGCACTATAAATACTAAGCTGCTTTACTAAAAGAGGTAAAGCTAGCCTGCTGGTACTTTATAAGATGACCCTCATTTCTGATTACAGACTGAATAATAGCTGCCTTTAAGTCTTGCCTTGCTAAGAACTTACTCTGTAAGCATAATTGCCAGCAGCCCTCTTCATCTGAGGAATGCTTCTGTCTGAGCAGAGGAAAGAGGCGGAGACAACTTCTGGTTATGTAACTTGGGTCGCCTTCATTTGTAAAGCACAGTAGAACCCTTCTGCTGTTGGAGACAATCTGCAACAAATGAACATGAGTGCAGTGCTGGCTGTGCTCTGCACAGTGCTCATTATCTTATCCTGGCAGTGCTGCAGCCGAGCAACAGCTTATGGAACAATAAGGAAACTGCACAAAGTAATGCTAATGGTCACTTGGAATAACTGAGTCCAGGGATCACGGTTCAAAGGCTTAGAAAACTGCCAAATTGAAAGAGTAACACTTGAGTTTGTTTGCCAGACTGTAGTTAGATAATTGGTAATATTTGGAAGAGGATGAATGGCATTTTTTTCTTTCCATAACAGGCTTATGTTTCATAATGAAATATTTCTGGAGATGGATGAGAGTAGGATGAATCTAGTGTTCACCCTTAAAGCTAGATTTTGATGGCTGAGTAACTCAGAATGGTTGTAGATACTTGCAAAACTGCATGGCTGAACTTCTGTGCACACTTCATGAAGCAGGAAAATGTTTTCTTCTAATCATTAAAAGAAAAATTATGGCAGAAACGAGTGTTGGCAGAAATGAGTGTTCTTATTTGAAAAAGTAGGAATTAAAGAACAATAGGACAGTCCAGCTGGGTTATCCTGTTTTGATGTTCAAGTAGTTTGTTTTTAGTTGAACAGTAAAACTTCAATTTTTTAGTAAAAGGCGAAAATAGAAGACTTTATTCTCAAGGTTTTGCAGAACAGTTTGGAGAGTGGGAAGGTAGGAGATGAGGAATAATTATTCCGATTTCAGATACATAGTAGTTAAAAACTAAATGGGTAAACCTAGCAATATTAATGTTTACTGGATTCATAAGCTTGCTTTTTTCTGTAATCTGGCAGCAGCTGTATATTATGAACATCTAGAATTGCTCTGCTCTGGTTATCTGAACATGCGATGCTTTAGTAGCCTGAAGTTTTTCCATTTTAAGAACAGTGTTTTACTTATTTGTTTTGCAATGTGCAGACTTTCACCACCCAGGAAACCATCACCAATGCAGAAACGGCCAAAGAGTGGTTCTTGCGTGCTGCTAATGATGTAAGTCTGAGATGTTTAGCTTAAGTAACAGAATGCAGCAGCTTTTGTTGTGCAATTTCTTCCTGGTTATTCTGTGTGCTTTGGAGCTGAGCCAATAACTGCTCAAACATAAGCTTAGCAAATGATGTATTTACATCATTTCAGTGCTTTGTTAATGACAGACCATTTTGTCCAATCAAAGTGATAAACTCATCAGTTTTTCAGTATAAATGGTTGTCATGTATTGTTCCTCCAAATCTTGCCTGTTAAGTAATAGAGTGTAGTGTTTGCCTTAGAGCTGACCAATAATTTGGTAGAACTACTGATAATGAAAACACAAGAATATTGTGTGCGGCACTACCTTTAAATTATTGCCAAATCTTTAAAAACTAGAAGTGAAGCTATGGTTGGAATTATATGCTGACATTTCTATGGCAGATGGCTGTGCTATGAATAGAAACCTTGTATCTGGCTCATTCTCTCCTGTTTGTAACTCTTAAAAGGAAAAAAGCAGATACTGCCTGTTCAGGTAATTAGATGGTCTGTAACCTGTTCCAGTCAGGGTGGCTGTACTTAGTTTGAAAGCTGGGCTTTGAAATTCCTCCTTACACTTCTGTTCAGACAACTCATCTTTGTTCACCAGAACACCTTCTGAAAGACTGAAGTCTAAATCTGGAGCCTGACATTTATCAGTAATTCCAGTTGTCCTGGTTTTCTGACCCTGGCTGGAAGGGCAGTGGATGTGTTGAGCACCATCTGCTCCAAAGCCACGGCGGTGGTGTCCAGGCTCGTAACAGACTCGGCAGGAGAGGGTGTGCCCCTCTCAGGAGGGAATGCTTCCAGGGGGCCTGATGAGAATATCATCAGAATGTTCTCTTTGGGTGTGCTACCAAATCCCACACTGAATGTGAATAAGACGATGAAAAAGTAATAACACAGAAACAACTGACGATAGTCAACAGCTTTTTATTTAAATAGTAGCAAATCAGCTTTATAGCGGAAATGAAAATAGTTAAATTCTAGATCTAACTGTGCATTTATTTTTCTTTAGCCTTCAGCTGTGGCCAAGCATTTTGTTGCCTTGTCTACCAATGCTGTAAGTATAGCCAATCTAGTTTATTTTTCCTATGTACCTTTAAGACAGCCTTACTTTAAAATCTAGTAGGGAAGCCTATCTTTTAAGATGCTTGAATACTAAATTTTAGTATTCTTCTTGAAAGGAAGCTTTTTTTTTCCACTCAAAGTAACTGAAACACTTCTAGAGTATTGAACCATACCAAGACTGGACTTTGATTATAGATGTGTGCTTTTTCTGCTAGAGCTTTAAGTCTGAAATCAAGAGCTCTTGTGCTTGATATGACTCCTGTTATTAATGAGTGTTACCTCTAATTGCTGAAGTGCATGTGTGAATGCAGTTACGTAAACAAATATTACTCTAAACTCCAGGTAAGAGCTGAAATAGTGCAGGCAGTTTAAATAAAGCTTATGATGAGCACACTTTAATGTGGTGCTTCATTAAAAAGTGTGAAGTAGAGAGACCATAGAGAGCAATTAGAAAAACACTGCCGTCATGACAGGCTGTCAGGGACTGACATTATGGTTCTGTTAAATGTGAACTGAATGTCAGTCCAGCTTTAACTATATGGCCACTTAGATTCATCAGAAAACGAATGTATGTCATTTTTAATAGTGAGTAGTGATAGTTATTTCTGGAAATGAAAATGCAATTTTTGTGATGGGTGCTATGCATTTTTTAAAATAGGTGTAGTTGTGGAATTGTTTATTTAATAGATACCTAACTTGTGTTTGTTTGCTTGGTATAAAGCATTTTACAACTGTTGGATTTACTTACGGTGTTTTTACGTGTTTGTTTTAGCCTAAAGTTAAAGACTTTGGAATTGACACGGAGAACATGTTTGAGTTTTGGGATGTAAGTAAATGTCTGATACTATGTGGTAGGTGTTAATTGTTAGCTTTTTCTGAAGCAAGTAAGAGGATTCCAACTAGATGTCTGGAAATTGCAAAAGCACCTAAATTAGAGGAGTTGTGTTCAGTGCACTGAAATGCCTGAAAACCCTTAACTAAAGGCAAATAGAGAAATCTTGCCCATTCTGTTAAAATCCTCCAGGCAAAGCTCTGAAGAGGAGTCTTCTATGTTCTTAGCTGTCTAATCAGCTGTTGAGTAACAGGAGATAGTCTTGGCTTATTACTCTGTGCAAGTAGTTATTATAAGCTGTGACATTTGCCTGTTGGTGTCTGTGGTGTATAACCTAGGCCTGGTAAAGGTCAGACATCAGAAATGGGAGCCTGATTGGAGATTTTGTAGCAGACGCATATTTTAAGTATACTGCCCTTAGTCTTGGTTCTTGTACTTAATTAGAAACAGGTTGGTTTGTCTCATTGATGAACTGCCTGACAAATGAGCTGCTGTTCAGAAATTATTTGGAATGTTACCTTTCCCAAGTGTCAGAATTTTGCTGAAGCAGGCTTTCCCTGTACAGGAGTGATACTATGAAAGCAGTTATACAAGCTGCCAATTCAGGATTTGGAAGTGAACTGGAATCAAGGTATCTACTTCAACAGATGTTCTAAAAATTGGACAAGTAGAATAACTTCAGACACTAAGAAAAGGCATGCTTAAGGATTCATTAGGGTGCACTGTAAAGTGCAGGTTCCCTTGACTATGCCAAATATATATGGTGAACTATCACCAGAAAGAGGATTGATTTTGCTGGGAACAGTCTAAATGCGTTCTGCTATTTTCTAATAGTTTGAATGTAAAAGCCTTGCACTTCACTATCTCAACCACTTCTTGTTTGCAGTGGGTTGGTGGCCGCTACTCCCTGTGGTCTGCCATTGGTCTCTCCATTGCCCTGCACATTGGTAGGTATTCCTGTGATGGCACCATGCCAAGAACTGATGTTTGCTACAGGAGTGTGCTGCTGTGGAGTACATTAACAAGAGTAGATTGTGAATCAGATTTTGGGCAAATACTACTTACCTGCCTACTCTGAGTGGTTGGATGTGGGTGCTAGAAAATGACCTGGAATGCAATGGAAGTGTTGGTATTTTAGTACTGCAAATACAGATTCAGAAATTACCCTGTACTTGGGTACAAATTGTCAAATTGTGTTGCTATAGTCACATAGCCAAAAGTGCCTGATTTATGTAAAGTTGTGTCAGTGTTGAAAATTAGGCCTTGCAACTGACATTCCTAAACTTGTAGTAGGGTATTTAGTATCTGTAAGTATACACACACTAAACACTAAAATCCTGTCTCCACTTCTGCATATGAGCTCTGTTTAGCATTACTAACTACCTCCTTCTCCTATTAATTCCTTTTGTTCCCAGTACTTTGTCTAGGCAATAGGGCCTGATGATTGCATTTGTTCCCTCATCACTGCTTTCAGATGTTTAAAGTCTGAAACTATAATGTTAATTTTTCTAGACAAAAGCTAGAATTCCCTTAGACTGGGGTTAAAAGAATAACATTGAGTTTATCATAACATTTTTGGAATTATATGAATAGGAGTTTTCATGTGTAGAAAAACCTATTACAAGAGCAAAATAAACAAGTCAGGCACTTACTGTTGTGTCTGCAATAAACTGTTCATTGCTGCTGTCAGACAGATTTGGTGCTGACTGCTGATGTGCCAGTGTATCTGCACTTCTTCCTCTTAGACCCTTCATCTCCCACAGCTGGCCTCTGACCATAAGTAGAGCTGCTGCTTTGATTCCAAACACTTCACCTCTCAATTGCTATGCAAGAATCAGGATTTCTGTTTTTGCAAAGGCTAGCCTTGGTGAAACTGTTTATTTGGGAAAGTGAACGGAGGTTTAAATACCCTAACTACAAAGCAAAGAAAGCTCAGGTGAATTGTTGAGAGAACAGTGAAGGGAGGGGTAGCCTTTTTCTTTGAGAATACCTTATTAGAGCTGTTTTTCCTCACACGAGTGCAGAAATCCCTGTTGTACCAGCCTTGCCCCGTTTTTTGGGGGGATGTCTCTCCTGTAGGCTGTGAAGTGATTAAGTGTTCAAACTTGCTGAAAACTGTGGCTTCAAAGCATGCTCTGTATTAAATGCCTCTGTTTTCCTTCTAGTTGCTCATTCTGCCTGAATGGGGATTTTAGGCAAAGGTTTTTGAATTATGTTTCATGAAGCTGGACTTGCTCTGAAGTCTGGGCTTTAAGCATAAGCAAATATCTGGATTATGGGATGCAAATTTCAGAAGAAGTCGAAGTGTAACTTTAAACTCGATTAGTAGTTGGGAGCCCTTGCTGCACACAAGGAATCAAAACTGTTTCACAACTGTGTCTACAAGAAAAATCAAGTTTGAGTTGTAGTAGTAAATACAAACCGACTTCTTTCTGTTGTTAGGTTTTGACAACTTTGAGAGTCTGCTTGCAGGAGCCCACTATATGGTGAGTGTGGGATGCCCATTTCAGATTTGTTCCTCTTTTAGAGTTGTTAGTAAGGAAACTGAACTGAAGGCAGGTTGATTTGTAAAGTTCAGCTCCCCACGTCCTCTCAATGCTGTTAAAACAACAGTCAGTGGGAAGCTCTCACTGGATCAACACAACAATAAAAACAGCGTAGGAGTTGGGAGGGATGGCAGTTGCTTTACCGAAGTGTGACTTTCCTTTGTGTCCCGTAGGACAACCACTTCCGCACGGCCCCGCTGGAGAAGAACGTGCCGGTTCTGCTGGCCATGCTGGGGGTGTGGTACATCAACTGCTACGGCTGCGAGACGCACGCCCTGCTGCCCTACGACCAGTACATGCACCGCTTCGCCGCCTACTTCCAGCAGGTGCGGCTGGCCTGGCGAGCCTTCCTGCAGATAAGCGGAGATCAGCGTCCCTCCTGCTCCAGGGACCTGAACGCATGTGTCGGTTAAAACCGCAGCCACTTAGTTCATGTGATCAATTGCCTACAGAGACTGGTGCCAAGATCAGTATCGCTTATTCGCTCACTTGAAGACCTTTTCCTCATTCCTTTATTATCTTGATGTCCATAAATTAAGCAGCTGTAGCCCTGATGCTTAGAAAATTTCTATAAACAAGCACTATTTATTGTAGTTAAAGTTATGTATGGAAACTGGTACTGATACTGAGTGATCCTGCCCTTCCCTTTAGGGTGATATGGAGTCTAATGGCAAGTACATTACCAAGAAAGGCTCTCGTGTGGACTACAGCACTGGCCCTATTGTGTGGGGAGAGCCTGGCACCAATGGGCAGCATGCTTTCTACCAGCTCATTCACCAAGGTAAACAAACCATTAGATACCTGGTTCTGGAATTAAAGTCTGAATGGCTACAGAGCTGCAGGAGTCTGCAGAGTTTGCACTTGTGTAGAGGTTGGACTCTTATCTTACCTGACACCACATTGCTGTAGGGTTTTAATTAGTGGCTTGTGAAGGCTACGAGTTTCAGGTTTTAACTACAAATCAGGAGGTCAAATAAAGCTGAAACTGCTGAGCTGTATTGTTACTTAACCTTGCTGCAAACAATAATGCTCTTCTATAAAGCTTTTAAAAATGACTGAGTCTGCCAGTAGCTTTGAAAATGGGGTGAGAAGTGAAGGTTTTTCTAAGACTTACCTGTTGCAGGATTATTGACCTGGCTTTTCTTACAGGAACTCGCATGATTCCCTGTGATTTCCTGATCCCAGTGCAGACCCAGCACCCCATCAGAAATGGCTTACATCACAAGGTAAATTCTTTGTCAGAGCACCATATTTCTTGTGGCTCAAGGCACTGAAGCTTACTTGGTATTGCATTGTGTGATATTTCTAAATGTCCCTTTGAAATGATACACAAAGGCTCTGTCAACATTCACAACAGATGTAAAATATCTAAGTTATAATTGCATGTTATATGTAATATATAGTGCAGTGGTATGTTTATTCTTGAAGAAATTGCAGTGGCAGCTCTTGAGGCAGCTCAGTGGTGTTTCCTGTAGGCTTGCTGAAGCTGGAAAGAGTTGAGCAGTTAAGTATTTGGAGAGAAAATTCCTTGAAGAATTGTAAGGAATGTAATTCTTGCAGAGTAGGAAGAAGCAAATTCTCAGACCTGATGTGACAGCATCTCTGAGGAAGCTTTCAAGTTTTAAATTATAGGACAAAATTTGAATGTAATGGTATGGTTGGGGTGATGGCCTTCTACACAGATGTTTTTAACCTGTCCAGTTTTTAGTTTAATGTATCATCTGACTAAGGATTTTCAATGAACTAAGATTTTCCTTACCTTCCAAAGGTGGAAACATGTTCAGGTCAACTATTTACTGCATACTTCAGAAAAAGCATCTTTACTCACTGAATTTCAGTCTTGTAATGATTTCAGTATGCAAGTGCTATTTAAATTGTGTAACAGTAATTTTTTGCCAAGTAACACCAAATACAGGTGAAAATTTAGAGTATGACTTTGCAAAAGAAGGGGAGAAAAGGTTTCATTTGACTATAAAAACTTACTGTATCTTCAGGTAGGACAAAACCACAGATAAATTTGCAGGCTTACATTAGACCGGGAGCAATAAACTAAAACCTTGCACGGCACTGGTAGGGGTTGGTGTATGGTAAGCTGTGGGGATTTTCCTGCATACAAATGAGCAAGTACATCTTAGCTGGTTACCTTTGACTAATCTTTGCACATTTCCATGTTTTTCCATGATAGGGTGTAGCATGAGATAAAACCATAGAATATACTGGGTGAAAGGGCTGTGTGAAGTCCTGGCTGCTCTGGTCTCACTTGCTGCCAGCTTCAGCAGGGGCAGGATTCTGCGAAACTGTCCTGGTTGTCTTTGGATACATGTACTTTAAAATAGTAATTAAGTCTCTTGGCACTCCGAGGTAGGAAGCAATAGCTAAAACAGGTGCATATTTTACTGCCACAGTGTTAAAACTGGCTTGTAAGTCTAGACTAGGTCTTGGTATGCCCTCAAGCACTGGGTACCACTATTCCAGCTATGCAGAGGGTAACTTGTGCTTATTTCTACCTGCTAGATCCTTTTGGCCAACTTCCTTGCTCAGACTGAGGCCTTGATGAAAGGGAAGACGGCTGACGAGGCTCGCAAGGAGCTTCAGGCAGCCGGGCTTAGCGGAGAGGCTCTGGAGAAGCTCCTTCCCCACAAGGTACCTGGGGGCTGGAGGTGCCGTGGCAGTGAGGGCTGTGCTGGGGTTGGCAGGGCAGGGATGGGGTGGCACCGATGGGACCTTGGCAGGGCACTTGGAACAGGCTGCGAGCAGCACTTTGGCTCTGGAGCCTTGGGAGGCGTTTGAGAAAAGATGGGCTATCTCAGCACTGCCCTGGGCTAGTGACTTCTGGGTTACTTCTTGTAGCCCACAGTAGCCAGCAATGGTGTTTGTAATAAAACATGGAAATGATACAGTTTTATGGTTGAAGGCCTTTAAAGCTTTCAGGACTTTGCTGCTAATGCAAATAGTCCAGTGTGGACTCTAAGGAAAATAAAACTTGCAAGTTTCTGATGTAACTTTTACAACATACTAGATGACAATGTAACTCTTGTTTTGAAAGGTCTTTGAGGGAAATCGACCAACCAATTCGATCATGTTTACAAAACTCAACCCCTTCACCCTGGGAGCCATCATTGGTAAGTAAATAGATTTCTCATCTGTGAATGCTAATGAAGACTTTCTGATCAACTTTATTGATAAGTCTCTTTCTGCTTATAGCCATGTATGAGCACAAGATATTTGTTCAAGGAGTTGTCTGGGACATTAACAGTTACGACCAGTGGGGGTAAGTTTCCTTGGTTTGTTTCTTGTATGCTTATGACAGATTCTTGAATCTATCATGAGTTAGAGAAAAGACAATGAAAATGTTTTATACTTAGAGTGCATGATTATGGGATAGTTTTAAATGAAAACAGATTTTCTGGGGGTAGGTTACCATGCCATAATGCATTATGCATAGGTTAGCCATATATAATGACTTATAGGTAACAGTTCTGACTAAGGACCTCTGTTTAGTTGAATTTAAAAAAATACTACAAATGTAAAAAACATGCAGTAATGAGGAAAATAGTCAAGCAGGCTGGAACACATGCTCTGAGAACTGGGAAGGAAAGTATTTTCCCTATAGCATGTGAAAAAAATTATTTTGCCCATAGAAACATTTAGTAGGCAGTTTGAGTGGCATCTCTTGAGCCACTCAAACTGCCTACTTCTGGTGGTCTGATTGACCACCTCTTATTTTTCCTGTACTGAAGAGACAACATTCCTGGCAGAGGTCTGTGTATGCAGGAGCCCTTGGTTTCATGCAGGCTGCATCTGTGACTGAGGGCTGGCTGGAGCTCCATGAGCACAACAGCAGCTTGGGGGAGTCTGTCACTGTGTCACTTGAAATGAAAGACTTAATCAGGAGCTAATCAGGTTCTTTCATCTGTAATAATATGAACTGTACAACATGCTGTATGTAGGCTTAGGTAGAGGGATTGGGAAATAAGGTTTTTCAGGTGCAGCCTGCCTATGCTGTGAGGGATTGTTTTGAAGAGCACATTTGATCTGTAGGTGTAGAATATTGATTTACACTAAGCTACCTTAGTCTTTGTTTGTGTTCTTCAGTGCTATGCAACCACAGCACGTTCTATAACTAAATACTGAAGCAGAACCTGAAAATGGAAGACTGTCTAGTACAACCTGATTTCTGCTATAAACCCTGAAATCAGGAATGCAGTAGGAGAAAGTATAGCTTTTACTGGCACACATGAAAATCCAGAATGGCATCCAAAACTGTGGGATGCTGTAGAACCAGCCTCATTTCTTGCAGCTGTTGGAATATCCTAAGTTCTGTGAGGCTGTAACTCCTGGATAGCCCACTGTAGTGCTGGGGATGCTGCCAGGCTGTAACTCAGCTGTTCATTGTTCAGGTGAGACAAATCAGTGTTCTGAGCGCTGTCATGTTCAACGGTGAACAGGAGCCAGCTGAATGCATTCTGCACTGGGGCAGGCTGCATAACACAAGTGAATACTGAGGTGAAAAGACTGCTCAACTTCTAAAACAAAGTGTTCACTTACATATCTTGTAATTTGAGCTGTCTGCTCAGCTAAGCAGCTATGAGAACTTCAGTTTTTCATGAATGCTTTGACAGTAATTTTTGAGGGGTAAAATATCATAGTGTTCACTGGGAAGTTACTCTTTACTGGCGTCTATTTTTAATATCAATGGCTTATAGTAGATACTGTAAGTTAGCACATTGTTAGCACTAATGCTTTTTTTCTTCTGCTTTTATAAATGCAGAGTGGAGCTTGGAAAACAACTTGCCAAGAAAATTGAGCCTGAACTGGAGTCAGATGCTCCAGTGACATCTCATGATAGCTCAACAAATGGGCTCATCAATTTCATCAAAAAACACAGAGCTTGAAATTAAATACTTGGAGGACATCGACAATCTCACCACCAAATACCCAAATCTGTTGTAGTTGTGCTTTTTTTAGCCACTTCTAACAAAAGTTAGCACTTTACAGATGTAGCTCTTTTCACTTGTTGCAGTTAATCTTGTTGCGTCAAGTGTTACAAATGAAACTAGTTTTGTGAAACCCTGAGGTTGTATAGTTGCTTTCTGTTTTTGTGGCTGTTAATCTGTAAAGTGCAGCTGGTATATTCCTCAATTCTTATCCCTCAACTTCCTTAAAGATGATCACCTACTGATACTAGAAAATAAAAGGTATGATGGATGAGTAAAACTTCTTCACTCTGTTGTTAAAGTGCAGCCCTAGTAACATTTGCCTCACTCACTGTGTAAGGTCCTCTGAAGCCAAGTAAGCTGACTTTTGTCTTTTTGGACTGGTTCTACTGTAAGCTGGAAACTAGAATGTTTAAGGAAACAAATCTACAGCTGAAGGTTGTTCAGTTAAATTTCATCCCTTTTGAGCAAGATACAGATTTTTTTTCCCAGTGCTATTGTGAAAATGCAAGTTTACTGATGTTTGGTAAAAGAGTCCCTGTTTTGTCTGTAAGCTATGTGGGCAGCTGTCCAAAAAGGAAGAAAGTTCCTGGAGTGACAGTGATATTGTAACTTCTCCAAACAGTTTTCCAGAGTTTGTGAAGTAAAAGCTTGGGATCGCTTGGAGAAGAAATGTATTTTTGGTATCTTCCAGGGGCAATTTCTCACTGTTTAATCAGCATCACTGTCTGACAAAAACAATGAAAAAATAGAGAAACCTGCTTGTCAACAAGTTGTTTCTCCTCTTTTGTTCTCTACTACTATTAACCTCTTCGCTAGCAAACTGGCATGCTCTGGCTATCGTTCTGTAACACCTTTAATAAAGGTAAGACACAAGCATTGAAAGGAAACTTTGCTTCTCATACCGTCAGCACTGACTACACTCCGTGAGCTGGCACCCCTTAGTGCCCATCTTTGCTGTGTAGCTTCACTGGCAGGGCTGGGTGCTGAGGGCTGAACCCTTCTGATGTGGCACCTGCATCGTGCTTCTCCATCGGACCTATGGAGCAGTATCTCCGTATGAAGCACGGCCACAAAAAGAGAACCCACTAGAGGGAAGCATGCTGTTCTCGCAGGAGGCTTTAACCCTCTCCCGCCGAGTGCAGGTGCTCGCACAGCTCGCTCCTCTCCCGCCGTGTCCCTGAGGGCCGGGCGGGACCCGGCCCCGCTCGCTGAGGGCGCCATGCCCGGGCGCGAGGCGCCCCCTGCCGGCGCCGCCCTCAGGGCTCAGCCCGCCCCGTTGTGCCGCCGTGAGGGAAGGGTGTGGCGGCAGCGTGAGGGATCGTCCGGCACGGCCCAGACTGCCGCCCTCGGGACACGGCCCACACTGCCACCCTCGGGCTCACAGACTGCGCCAAGGGCCGCTCTGTGCCGCAGCGCCTCGGGCCTCTAGGCGAACACGGGATGAAAGCGGTAAAGAAGCTTTAAAAAGAGCTGTTTTTCGCTGGAGTGGTTGAGGAGGCCACAGGTAATGGGTGAGGGGAGGGACTGTGGGTGCATTTTGAAGATGAGAGTTTTTATACTGTTTAGTATAGTTTTATACTATAAAGTATATTTAGTATAGTTTTTTAAAAGTTTTTATACTAAAACCCACATCTGGTTCAAGAACCTGCTGTCAGTGATAGGAATTTTTTGTGGCCTTTGGGTCTCACTGTTCGTTGGTCTGTCCTTATGAGGACTCAGCACTGTTTTCTGACCTGTGCCCTGACACATGTCCTGAGGGGTAACAGCCAGTTGGTGACTCATTTTCTTGAGCTCCACTGAACTGGTTTAAGTCCTTATGTTTAATATCAAGCCACCCCAGTCCTGCAAGAATAAAAGTGATTTCTTTATGAATTGTGCCCTGGTAATGAGAAATTCCAACCCATTGAAGCCTATCTGGGAAATTGTAATCAGCATGGCTGAGGTCTGAGGAAACTGTGTTGTCATATACAAGAGAGAATGGAAGGTAATGATGTGCCCAGAGTAGACGAAAACTTGTCATACCCCTAAAAAGGCACACAATCGCCAACCCCATCCATTACCTGCAAGACCTGTTCTTCGTGAAAGCCTCTGAGAAAATACTGTGTGGAGATGCTTCAGTTGCTGTAAGTTAAGTTGATATATTTTACATTTGTAATGCTAATTTGACTGTATAATCATAAAAGTATCTCAATGTCAAAATAAATCTATGAAGGTATTTTAGGAGTGTGATGCCTTGATGTGGCTACCTAGAAACAGATGCTAGACAAAAACAAGAGAATAAAAGTAGGTGTTTATTTGAAGGGCCTTCAAAGGTGCACCCTGGGCAGTCCAAAGTCTCCACCCAAGATGTATGCTGGGCCACGGGTTCTTCACACTTTTATAAATTGGGGTCATTTGCATATCAGAGTTAATTCTCCAATTATAATGTCAGTTAATGATGTAATTACCCAAAGTTTGTCCCTCCTCTTCACAGGCTTTTAGTTTACACATTTTGGGGCCTGGTGTCCTTGAAGATCAAACCTAGAGAGGCTTTGTTATATCTAACCAGCATGAGAGAACAGTAGTTAACAGCCCATATGAAACTTCAGAGTTGCAAACTAGGCAATACAGGATTTGAAAAATATAAAAGTTAAAACCTAAGGCATCAAGTTCTTGAGAAGGTAATTATTAATGGGAAAAATCTGATACTTAAAGAAAATTATGCTAAATTCATATTGTATTCCCACTGGACATGTACTTACTATAGATAATGTGGGTTTGTGTTTAATGGAGGAATACGTTTGTATAGCAATTGATCTAAAAAGATTGTCTTAAAGAGCTATGTGTGTGAAGGCATCTTCCAGTCCTTTTGTTTAAAGAGGATTTGGCAGGAATAATCAATGAGTGATCCCTTTTGGCCAGTTTACAGTGGTCTGATCTGCTGGGACTGTTGTAATTTCCAAACTATCCCACACTACATGTAGAGTTCCTGCAGACTTCATTAGCTTAGGCTGAAACCTTGAATGAGGATAAGATAAATAAAGTTCCAAATTTTATTTATCTTATATCTATTTCCCAAACTATACCAAGAACTTCAGTTGAACCTGTTGCTGTTATGGAGGAATAAAGAGCATTTACAGATGTGCAGAGATGGTGCTGCAGTGCTCAGGTCATGAGTCTATGGATCAGTCAAGTAAAAAGAAGATAGCTTTACTTCATTTGTTCTTTATCTACCTATTTCAAGTATAGTGTTTATGTTTAGATGTTCTTGAAATTATTCTGCTTTGGCAATTCTGCTGTTATTTTTTTGTTTGGCTTCTAGAGAGAACAGTTAAGCAACTTGGTTTATTAATGAAAATTCAGCAGAGAAGAGTATGCTTTTGGCTTCTAGCTCAGTCAAACTCAGTCAAACTTTAATGCTAGTAACTGAATTGCTCTGCTTTCTCTAAAGGAAAACCTCAAGTTTTTGTGAGATTTTTGGCACACGGGGATTGTCAAAATAGATCAGATAAAAAGTAGTCCTAAAGCTAAACATTTCCAGAGGGCTTGTAATGTCCAGATAATTTTTTATGTCCTCAGATTTCCTTTTGTGTTCCTTCTTAGATGGATTTTTCTGAAATAATTAAATTATAAAATTCTGATGTTCTGTTAAAACAAGATTGCCCAAACCTGCTGGATGTACTTGAAATTTCAAGAAGTATACTCACAAAAGAGTTTCTATTCCAGTTGTCATAGTCACTGGATTTTACTCGATGGTGGTTTCACAAGTAGACACACTTTCAGGATTTCTGGAAACTATTTTTTGAGATTCATGTAGCCTTTCCTCTAAGGAAATACTTTGAGCCCAGACCAGTGGACCAGTGAGTCCTATGTGGAGAGGGCACTCAGTGTGGCTGTCTGTGCTGAACAGGGCTGTCCCTGGCTGGGAGAAATGAGAGGAGCTGGGGAAGGGATAATCCTTGCAAAGTCTGGAAGCAGGCTGCACGGAGGATGCAGCTGAGGGAAGAGCTGGATGTCAAGGAGCTGGCCTGCGACCGTGCATCTGGAACACTCTCAAGTATGTGGTAATTCCTAGAAAGGCTGAGCTCTGCCTTTCATCATTAGCAACAGCCACAAGAGACAATATCTGCTAGAAAGACCCCTCACACAGGATAAAAGCAGGGCATGTTGTTTGTTGTTCTGAGTGCTAGTGAACTGCAAAAAAAAGTTACATCTGGAGCAGCAGTTTTTTGTTGAATATTTCTGTGTGGCTTTGGACTTATTAAAAATACCACTTTTGTCATTCTAAGTCAGTAAAGTGGGTAACCTGTGAGTTCGAGTTCAGACCTTGACTCTGACTTTTCATAAAGTTTTCAATTTACAGTTGATTTAAATTTATTTGGAAATTCCTGGATTAACTAAAGGGCTTTGCTGTGCTAGCAGAGCTGCTCATTTTAGAACTGTTTATCCAGGCTTTTCAAGAAATGCAATACCATTTTTTTCAGCTATCTTGACAAATCTGTTCAGTTTCATTGTGCTCTTGATACTTTATTTAATAGGTCGGGGTTTTTGGCTTTATTTTCTTTATTTTCCAAAACCCATTATAGACATCAACACAACAAAAGAGCAGTTGGCATAGCTCTGTGGCTAGGTAGTCTGTGCTTTAGCAGCAATGTTTCCTGAGCTGCTTAAGAAAATCAGTATTTACAAGAGCCAGTACAGGGCATCAGGACAGAACAAGAGGGGCCAACACTGCTCCCTTGCAACAGGACAAGAGGAAATGGCCTCCAGTTGCAGCAGGGGAGATTCAGATTGGATACCAGGAAACATTTCTTCACTGAAATAATTATCAAGTATTGGAACAGGTTGCCCAGGGAAGTTGTGGAATCACTGTCCCTGAAAGTGTTCAAAAACCATGTAGATGGACATGGTTTAGTGGTAGACCTGGCAGTGTTAGGTTAATGGTTTGGCTTGATGATCTTAAAGGTCTTTTCCAATCTTAATGATTCTCTGATCATCTAGAGTCTCACTGGAGTTCTCAATAAATAATTATCAGTGTTGATCTCAATGGCCTTTTAACATGAATACATAATTTTGAGCTGGGTGAGTTGTAATGGTCTATTGCCTAACTCACGTTCAGTTCTCAGCTCATATAACTGCTGTGTAATCATTTTCGGATGACAAATAAGTGAAACTAAAATGAGTATGGGGACTTCACCAACTCTAATCTTAGAGCTGTGAGCATGGTATAAGGACTACTGGCCAAGGTCCATGAGTACAGCTTGGGTCAATCTTGTTTGGTTATATTTCCACTGAATTGAGACTTTACTGCGGAGACTTTCTGTCTTAGAATTCATAGCTAGGATTTCATGGACCTGTGAAAAAGTTTCACTGGCTTCAGTAGACGGTGGTCTGTGCCTTGGATTATTAACTGCAGTCATGAGGAGATTGGGGTGACCTGGATTATGTGGCAAAGATATTTTGCACTATTTCAACGTTTTTACAGTTCTACCTCCCCACAAAATAAGTGTTAAAAACAGGAATCTGCAGTAAGAGGCAGATGCACATGCAAGGAACTTACAGTGTAGCCTATAGGGTCTTTCTAATCTGGCCTCATAAGGCTTTTCAGAAGTGAGCTGTATTCAATAATAAAAAGCACCAATTTTGTTTGAAATGTGTACCTCTGGAGCTAAATTAAAGTTGTAGAAGATGAATGATGCTATACCTGTTTGATGTAAATAGATCCTGTAGTAGTGCTCTTCCTTGCAAAAAACATTTTGCTGTTAAATAAGTTTAAGATGGAACAAAAATAATATGGTGGTATCCTTGAATTCTTTTAATAAGAAAAAAGCATACATAGATATTTAAAATAGACATATGGGTTTTACATATACAAAAATACATTAAACTTCTTTTCCCTTTTAAAGCTTCGGAGATCTTCCTTTTGGGAGATACTGACATTCCCTTCATATTGGGTGGATTTACTGCAAGGAAAGCTGGAGAAAACTTAAAAGTGTCCGGTTTTATTTAAAACCTTGGTGGTCTTTAACGGCTGCCCCACAGTTCCAGCCTGGTACAAACTTAAACAGAGCTCTTTGTTGCTCTTGAATGTGACATAATCCTTTCATCTGGCGTGCTGAATGAAGTATGCACATGGCTTTTTTGCTACCCCTGCTGGGCTGCCTTGTTACACCTTCAGAGCAAACCACCCCCAGTAAAAAAGCTTGGGCTCTGTCATCCACCCTAATGCCAATAAACAACAGATAACTATGGCATCTTTTGGCTTTAAAATGCTGCCCCTCATTAAACTTGTGTGTTGAGGAAGGAAATGGCTCCCCACATCATTGTTTCTTGCAGATACAGAGTACATTTTTTTGTTGTTTGCATGTTTGCTAATTTGAAGCTCTTTGAAGAATCCTACAGGGAGATCAAAGACAAAAGATTAGAACGTTTTTAATAAAGTGAAGAAGGATCAGGTTAGATCAAAGGGACAAGCTGACAGGAAATAAGTAGGTGCCGTTGTTGGCTGACACTTGCATGCTGTAGGGTGATTTCTGTGTTAATGTGAGGTCAGAAGGAGGATTGCTTTACATCTTATTGTCTCCAGACTTTGCTGACTGGGTGTGTCTTTGTACTTCACTTTAATCTCAAAAATTAAAACCCATAAAGTCACAGTTTGGCTTAGCCACATGATTTTTCTAGTTATTTAACTTTGATTTTGAAATAAAAATAAAATTTGGAATGTACCAGCAGGGTATGGAGGTAATTAATTGGCCTGCGAGGGGATTCAGCTACAGGAATATTCGTTATCAGAGGCACTGGGCCTCCATCACCCCCACTGTCACTCTGCTGACTTTAAGGGAATTAAGTCTTACCCCACTGTCTCAAGAGGAAATGTATTTTCTTTATATACACACCAAAGCCTTGCACGCTCACAGGTTGTACTGCTGTAGATAAACCAGTACAATGAAATTATTATATCCCCTTCAGTTAATTATGCAGTTTTATTAGTATAGAGCTGCTATTTGGACAGCCTTTATTTCTCTGAGAAATTGAAGTTGCAGCACTAACAGCTCACTGGCCTTCTTCAGTGTGTAGGTTGTGGTGGATGCAGGGTTGGCTTTCACAGCATGGTATCTATACAAGGAAAGTAAGGTGCCTCACAAAATACCCCTTTCTTCTAACCTCTTTCTGCCTGATGTAGCTAGAAGCTAATTTGAGGACAGTCACAGGAAACCAAGCAGATTTCTTTACTATATGATCCATGGGTGATTTTGTACTTCCACAAAGCTTGATCTCCCCATGTGTCTTCACAGGTGAAGAAAACAAACAAATGCTCGAGAGGTTTCTGTGTCTTTGTGTGTGTGATCATGAAACCTCCCCTAAAAGGATCTTTTCATGCAAAGGTGCAGGACTGGGCCCACAGAAGCAATCCTGTTTGTTCCACAAAGGCTGGTAGCACTGGTTTTCTGCTCCACTCAACTGCACGTGCAGCTGCTCCTCCAGCACTGAGGGTTCTGCTGCCCTAATGCAGAAGGACACATCAGTGGTTAGGTACCTTATTGGGCATGGTGCAAGCAATAACTGGCTTTTTTCAATCCAGTCATGTTAAATCAAATTAGCAGGTTTTGGTATGGCCTTAACAGAAAGAGCTGTGCTCAGCCCCTTGCTTAGTACTATAATACAGATAATAATCATAATTGATTAGAGAAACATATTTTTATTGTATTTTGTTTTTTTTGTCCTTCAGTTGGTTATGTAAATAAGTAATCATTCTACAAAAACAAAGGAGAGTATTCTGTAAAATAAAGTTACCCAAATTTTTGGGACAAAGTAAAACAAATGGGAAGAGATACATGTTTGCACACTGAAGAAAGTTTGTGAGTCTCAAAGGGATGTAAGAAAGAGCCCTGGGTTTGACTAATGTGCACCGGTTGGACAAAGGTTCCTTAGCCCTGCCTATGCTGTGGCTGAGCAGAGCTGTTCTCTCCTGGGGCACGTGGCTTGAAGCCAGAACTCCACATGCTGCACTGTTGTTTGCTGCTTCACACACTCCTCACTGAGGCGTCCTGGTGGAAAGCCACACATCAGATGGTGGGAAGGGCTGCTGCTCTGGATGCAGTCGGGATCACTTCACGGTGCAGTCTGTGAAGATTCAGTTTTGGGACGCACGATGAGCCCCCAGGGTCATGGCAGTGCATTAAGCCAACAGTAGCGAATGACATGGGAAGGAGGATAACATGGTTTGCTTTTGAACATTGTCTCATCTTTTGTAGTTGGTTGTGTTCAATGGAGCTTACTGGGTTGCCAGGCTCTTCGTTTCTGCGATTGGTATAATCTAATTAAAATTGCTTTTAAGACAGAAATGTGCAGCATTCAGACAGAAAAAAGACTGAAGGCTCCTCAAATAGCCCAAGTGCTTCTGTATGCCACTCCTAACAGCCGTGTCCATCTACCTCTGTATCCACTTAGCCCCTGGTGAGTACCTAGCTTGACTTGGCTTTGGTGGAAAATATACCCTTATGTTCTTCTTTAAGCCTTTGGATTTAGAAGTGGCAGGTCATTCTTTTTGAGATTTATCTGCCCAGTTAAAAGACTGGATTTCTGCCCAATTTTAGGCACCGCACGGAGCTCTTCTTCTGTGATAAAATACAGTCATAGGAAAAAAGATTGATTGCAAAAAGGAGTAGTGCTTGGGTAGCAGAAAGCTAGGGATCTTTGGGATCTCAATAGTGGACAGAAATGTCTAAATCCCACTGAAGTTGTGAGGGATACTAATGAGTCCATCTGAATATAGGCTTCTGGATTATAGAAGTGCAGGAAAAATAGACCATGTCCAAATCAGAATAATCTGGAGTTGTAAATTGATTCAGTTAAATTTGTGTAATCTTTTAATATATACAACACCATAAACCTACAGGCATTGCAGGAGACTGATAGGATTGGAATGTAGCAGAAATTCAAGGTACTCTAAGCAGTCTAACAGTATGAAAGGAAATGGAAGAAAAAGAGGGTCTCTTTTAATGGACTTTGTAGAATGAAGATTAACAATTCAGGGAGAGGTGCAAAGCAGGGAATAAGGATGTTGACAAAGTGTTATGGTAACAGAAAATTCAGTGATGAAATGCAGAATTCCCCGAGGGAATCATAAATCAGCTTTAGTCTACAAGGTATGTTGGTTCCTAAATCAGCAGGAGTCTGGTACCTAAATAGCTTTGCAGTCCAGCCCCAGATGCTTTACTTTGGACTTTTCTCTTTGCTTTAGGTTTCATGTGGTTTTAAATTTAACAAGGCACTTGTTCCTTTTGAACCAAAGCATGTTAATAGTGTCCTTAATATATTTATAAAGCGAAGAGTCTTGAAGGGTAGCTTGGTATTTTTCAGAGTTCAGAAATGCTAAGTGTTTTAATAAAGTAGAAAGCATTAAGAAAAGGTTGAAAAATGACAGGGAGTGTCAAGCTGAGACTGAATAACTTTGGAAGATTTGATTTATCCCATGCTTGAATTTTTAATTGTCTTTTTGTGGTTCCTTGGGTGTGTGGCTGCAGTGGCAGGGTACTCAGAACAAGAAGGTGTGATCCAAGCACAGACACAGCAGTTTGCTCGTCGATGAATACATCAGCCCAGGGCGGTGTGAGGCTGTCCCGTGCGGATGCAGACGGGAGGGCCGGAGCGGAGCCGCGGGACAGCAGCCCGTGTCCGCTAGGTGGTAATGCTGGGTGCGGAATGGGCTCCCTCCTGCTCGGGGGCCTGCCGCGCTCCCTGCTGCTGCGCGGGGATTTCCAACAGTCATTAATGAAACCTCGGATCCGAGATGCTGCTGCCTTTTCAAGGAAAGCAGGACTTGGTCAACATGGAGCTGGTGCAAGCGCACCAAAGCCTTGCATAGATGTGCCTTATGCAGTGGTACATGTCTGTAATTTCTCTCTGTAAGTTTTGGGATCGTTTCTAAAGTTGTAGACCATTTACAATAGCTGTGTTCAGCACCTGTTGTCTCTAGCTATTATAAAAATCTTCCTCACAGTAACTTATAGATTTTGGTACAAGTAACACACAGAACTGAAGGACGAGCTGGATGACAAAGTGCTGTCACTGGTGTCAGTGTGAAGGAAAATTTACTTGAAATGATTTGTGGGGAAAAAAAATGCTGAGAGGCGTTTAAAATTAACTCAGTATAACAATCTGTATGCTGAAGCCTTTGTTTAATAGCAGATCCTGGAGTTCTGGACTTCCACAATGTCAGGTTAGAAATTAACTCAAACTGAAATGGGTATTTGGGGAAGGAAGAGTGTGGTTATTGGATCTAGAATTTGGAGAAAATTATTTAAGAAAAATTTCTGTGGGTCTCCTAACTGTAGAAATCAGTTACATTTCTATTATTTTTCATGAAAATAGAGTTACCAGAAGCAAAATATTTCATAGATCAAACACTGGGTCTTTCAGGATTAACTGCATATTACTCTTTCCTGGCAAAGTCTAGGGATGCCCCCTGGAAAATTCCTGCTTCAGTCTTCAAACAGCACAGAGCAGCTTAATCTCACTTTTCACTGGTGAGTCTATGAAACAAGCCCATGTGTAGTTAGACCATAGATAGAGATGGGCTCTGCCACAGTTCTGCTCTGGAGGTCTGTCCCTGGAGGGCCTGCCACCCCAACTTACATTGAGGCAGAAAGTAAAAATCCTGGGATTTTTTTTACAGAATTTCAGAAAATTCTGGAAAATGTGTTTGGGAATATCCCCCCGAAAAAGTTCTAATTTTGAAGTCGGTATAAATATTTAAAAATGCAAAAGAAAATGCAGCTTTCAACTGACAAATGTTAAGGTCCAGCGTTGTACCTGGGTCCTCTGGTCCAGGCTTTGCTCAGGCAGTTCTCTGTGTTGATGTGTAGCATTCCCTCGAGAGGGACAGGGGACGAGGGAAACACTGACCACACTTACTGGGGAAGCGGGGAGCCAACTTCCACCGGCGATGTCGGGAAGGCGTGGGTGGCACTGGACAGCCCTGCCTTGCAGCAGAGTCCTGGTGTTCCTTTGAGGCTGGGCAGTGTGCAGGGTTGCCGAGAAGGGAGCTGGGCTTGCCAGGCCCTGCCCGTCGGCGGGTTCTGCAGGTGCCACGTGCCTGCCGTGAGACGGCAGCAGCGGGGCTGATCCCGTGCGCAGCCGGGGATCGTTCTGCCTTACAGCGGCCGAACAGCCTCTTGTCACCCCCGCGCTGCGCTTATCAGAAGTCTGTAAGGCTGACACGGTTCCAGCTAATGAGCAAAATTGCAAGCCAGAGGTGGGGAGAACCACTATGCCATTGCATTTTGGGGGAATTGGCTGTATTTTATTTTTTCCCCCCCGCAGTCTGATCTCAGTCTGGAGTCAAGCTGTGTGACTGCTGCTTTCATCATCTTGCCTTTTCTCTCTCAATCAGGTGTTTATCTCCCTTCAAGTGTCGATATAGTTCAAAGTACACTTAAGCCCCAGCATTAACTCCAGACTCAAAACAGACCAGTAATGTCACTGGTATAAATGAAGGCTTACAAGAACAATAGATATCTCTGTTTTAATGGTGGCAGTAGAGATTACTCATATCCTTTTTGAAGCAAATTTTGTATTTCTGCAGTACACTTTGTTTTTCCCAATTAGATTTCTTGTCAGGCTGTGCTGTATAATTTAATCTAATTTTGCTAAGCCTGTCATTGTAGAAAGACACCAACATTAACAACACTAAGGCTTGGTTTTCATGTTCTTGATCCTGCAATCTCACCCACAGAGATGGCACTTTTGGTTGGTGTAGAGCCCACTAGTTTAAGTGCATTTCTTTGTGTGCATAATGGCTTGATTAGGCAAATCAGTGCCCTGGTCAAGAACTGTACTTGCTAGGATTCACTTGGAGTAGGAAATATGTCTGTTAGAGCCTGTCAGGTCTACGACATACCTTGTCCTGCCCAACTGTATTTTGACTCTAAGCAAGACATAGTTCATCTGTCTGTGGGAGATTTTTTTCCTTTAAAAAAAATCCTGTTGTATACAAAGTTTTTTTTACTTATCTGCACTTTTTCAACTTTTTTACTACCTGTATTTGATGTAATTGTCATTTGCTGTTTTAAACTTATCTCTAATACCTTACGTTTGTGTAACTGGAGAAAAAAACAATTTTCTTACCAAGTCAGAATTATATTTTGGCACTGTTAAGCTTCTCCCTCAAAAGTAAAATATTAACATTAGGTGGAATGAGGCACATCACCTAATATGTCAATTATGGAGACAGACAATCATTAACTTTATTGAAGATCTTGAGACTGATCCAAAATTATAGAAAACGAATTATATTTTTTTTATTTAAAATTGTGTAAATGCCTTGTGGACGGGATGTGAAAAATAGCTACAACACTCAATTTTGTAAAGAGTATGTACAGTCTTTGTATACAACTTTGACAAAATATAGGATTTAACTCTAGGATATGCTTGCTGAAATATTTGAACAATTCTCTCTAGAAAGTGTTAATTGAAACTTTAATATTTTCAATTTAGAAAAAAGATTGGAGTTTTTATAGTTTAAAAAAAAATAAGTGAGACAATTCTTACCAAAACCTGTGTTTTTAAGACCTTGGATCTATTATCTGTTGCTGGTACCAGAAAAGACATAGAAGAATACTCAAAACACAGTAAAGCCCCAGAGTTATAGTACAGGTATTTGCTTGGGGAGAGTAGAAATATTGAAGCAAGTAGTGCATATCCTACAAATGAGCAGGGCATTTCTCTTTGTTGTACACCTGATACTGGCATTAAATGCTCTGGGATCAACAAGACTGCCACAAACCTCTCTGAGGAGATGTGCAGGGCACAAATTTGGCCTCTGCCATTTGGGAAACTCTCCCTGCCCTGGCCTGTGCCAGTGCTGATGACACGGGGGACACACCGAGGACGTGGTCATGTCCCTGAGGTGTCACTGCCTTGCTGGCATACAGCTGCTGTCCCAGGCTGGCCATGGTCCTGTGTAGGAGCCACTTTCTGTCACACAGGGAGAATGGAGAAGCATACATTTGAAGGAATGTTGGGGTTTTAGGAGGCATTTCCTCAGCACACTCCATTTTTTGCTTCTCCTAAATTTGGGCTATTATTGATGAGAGAGTCTGTGGTCACTGAGGAGCAAAATCTCCAAAACCAGCAGCAACCTGTGGCAGGTCTCACCTGGAGGAAAGGAGCAGTTTCAAGGGATGGTGTCTCACCCCAAGTAGTTGCTTACAAGCTCCACTTTGGGATTTTTGGAGGCATGAGAGGGAACTTGTTTAAGCCTATTGTTTAAGACTACAGGTATTATCATCTCTGGCTTCTAAGAGAAAACCAGTGCTTTTTACTGGGGAGTCCCGTGTCTTATTTGTGCATTTTGAAAGGATATAATAATACCAACACTTACACTTTTTACATTGAAAGGTAGAGCAGTCTCTGTGTGTACTGTGGAACAAAGGATTTGTTACTTTTTTTTTTCACCCCTAATTAATTGATAGATAAATCATGTATTCTCTTGTACTCCATATTACCTGTTCTTTTGTAAAATGTTGTCTTTGTAGGTACATGTAAAGTTTGTTCAGCGTGCAGAACGCAGAGGAGAGAGGAGAGAACTGACCATGAGACACTGAATGTTTCAGCCAGTTGCTTTGTATAGTTGCATTGCTATGAAAGGAGAGATCATCTTGGCATGTGCTGGTTTGCTTTTAAATAGTAGTCCATGTTTCTTAAAAGGCAATGGGCATGTGATGTTCAATTGGAACTGGACTAAAGCAAACAGGCTTTCTCCTTTGACAAGCTTACAGTTCATTAGGGTAAATTACCCAGTACTGAGCTCCCTGTATGATTAGATTGCTATGGGATCCAACCTAATTAGTTTAAAGCTGGCTTGGGTATCTGCACAACACAGCTGTTATTTCTGTGCTGCTGTGCAGACTTAGCCTAAAGTCTTCATTTGAAATCCATTAAAGTCAAAGCAGCTCTTTCTGTTGGTTGAATAAGCTTTTTATCAGGCTGAAAACATGTCAAGAGTACAGTACAGAAAACAGAGAGCCTGGCAACGTGGTCCAGGCCTGGCATGTTTATGGGGATGCAGTGCTGTGGGGAGGGGGCCGGGAATGCAGGCATAGGGTGGCATGGCATGGGGAGAGCAGGCTTAGGGACCAGGCCAGGGGGATGGTGAAGGGTCCTTGTGTGTAATGGAAAAGCACAGCAAGGAGAGAGGGAGAACTCGGAGCACCAGAGAGATGAGGGAAGACTTCCCAGGAGTTTTGCCAGCAGTGAGAGAGGCTTGGATTTTGTGCTGCGAAAGGCAGAGCAGCACCCGGTGGCAAAGGGCTCAGCCAGCGCCTCTAGGAGAGGTGGGCGAGCAAGGGCAGGGCTGGCAGCTGCCATAAATGGCACAGAGGGAGCGGCCAAGGGAGGGAGCAGCTTGGGGAAGTGGGCAGCAAAACCAATCTAGTGGTAAATATTCAGGTCTTCCTTTTCCGACTGCATGAAATTATTTGCTGCAGCCAAGGCTCTTTAAAGAAATCAATCCTGACAGCAGTGGGGGAGCAGCAGGTGAGCCCCAGGGGCTGGAACAGACAGTTGCTCCTCAGACTGGTGGAGACATGACCACGCTAAGGAGTGATATGCTTCTGAAAAAAAAAAATCTGAAAAAGCATAGCAAGCATATTTTAGGGCAGGATGGAATGTTTGCTCAATTAACTAGTCAAAACAGGATTTCTTTGTGTTCCTCACAGCACTGCAAAGGGAACTCCCTTTATGAGAATTAAGTTCTTTGCCTGTATCTTTATTACCCAACATATACCATCTTCAGGAGTTTCATTAATGTTAGCTGATTACACTCTCTGCTGTGGATTAAAGAAACTGTTTTGTCCTGACCTGACTGGATACAGAAGCAAGAGGGTCAAAATTAGACAGCTTGTTCAAAACCTGAAGGATTTGCGCTCACAGTTAACATCACACTACTGTTCTGCTCATGTAGGCAGGACAATAATATCAGCAGAAATCACGTTTTCATCAAGCCTTGCCCACTGCCACCATGTGTTTGGGGCTTTTTTAAATTCTAGAATGGTCTTCAGAACACCCACTTCACACTCATCTACAAACTGCAGGTTGCGAAACACACCCTGTAACAAAATTCAAACTGTTAATCTCATATAAAAGATCAAAAGCTGTGAACTGCCATGTCCCACTGAAAGAGATCTGGAGTGAGAGCTTCATTCTGGTCTTAGATCCTTATATTAATATGAAACTTGTTAAGTGACATTCCCAGATTAACTGGAAAGCAAACTATGCACTACAGTACACAAGAAGACAAAACAATTATTGTCCTGTCCCTTAACAATATGATCAGATTTAAAAGTATTGCCTAACCCTGTGCATCAAAGTTGTATAATACCATAAAGAGCATGAACATCCAGACTCTATAAAATGTTTGCTGCTTCAGGGAAAAGGCATCAATTTTCCCTCTTCCACCACAAGTCCTAAAAAGTTGTACCTAAAAGGGAGAAATACATGCAATTTCCTAGCTTATTTTGGACAACAGGGGTACAGCACGGATATGGTGCAACAAACACAATCTCTTTCACATTAAAAGACCACATTTAAATCAGACAAGACTAAACTAAGCAGACCAGCCTCTCTCAGCCTCACACCTGGTCTTTTGTATTGGGACTTGACATTGCCTCATACGTCTGAATCTTCTATCCTTTTTCATATTTCCTGCCTGAATTAAGGTTATCAGAACAATGGTGGTTTTTTTTCAAGGTTTATACCAACAGAATATGCAGCAGGAATTTGTCATCTCTGCTTTAGCCAGAGTTCCCACTTTGTGACCTGAGGATTGGGTGAATCATTTTGGCCATAGTGTTTCATGGGATGCTGCTTCCCCTGCAAATCACCCCATTAAGGAGGGAGTTGTGGCCTGCAGTTTTCAGGCCACAACTGGTTTACATCTGCAGTTTACATCTGACTACTTACAGTGCACACAGCCACTCTATCAAGCAATTGGTTTGTTGTGGTCCTTTGGCTCGGGTTCTTCTCAGGGTCCTTAGCAGGCCTGTGAAGTGTTTTCCCCCAGCCAGGCGACTCAGCCTGTGCTGTCAGTGCATACTAGCACACTGCTGAAGACAGGAACCTCCTCGATGTCCAGGGAAGAGCTGTGAACTGATGATTGCACAGCCATGTGCATCTGCTTGTTGATCGCCTTTAATGCACAAGAGACTTCAAGAGAATAAATACTGGCTTCCTCCAGAGAGGTCTGTGCCACAAACTGCAGCTCTAGGCTGCATAACTGAGGGGACTTATTCTGGACAGTTCACTGACTTGTGTAGAGAAGAGCAGCATCAGGTGCAGAGCCAAGGGTGGGAAGCCCTAGAGACCCCAGCCTTTAGGGGCCTGTAGTATCACCAGACTGAGTTATTGCTCCCCTGCAGCCTATGATAAACCATTTCATTCCTTTATACTGTGTTTGCCCTTGTGTTTCCATATGCTATGGAGCTGAAAGTAGACAGAAAAATTGATGGAATAATGTCATACCTAAAAACAGACATATTAATTTCTCTGTTAGCCATCTATTCTTGTCTGTACTCTTCAGAGCTGAGGCTTTAACCTCATTCCTGCTATACTATAGTGAACAAGATGCCCAGGAGACAGGAGACTGAGCTAGAATGGATGCTGAAGCTGAAGACTGAGCTGCACATTTACATACATGCTATAGTCCTCAGATATGTGGCTGTAACCATTTTAATACATGGTTATATGTAGTCGTGCCACATCTCTAAAACATCTTAAGCAACTGCTGACCAGAGCCAAGGCCAGCTTGCTACTGAAGCCATGTGAAACTGAGAGTCTGAGTGGTGGCGACTGCCTGACAAGGTGACAGCCTTGTTGCTGTAGCGACTGCACATTAGGAAAGAAACAGAAATGTTTTTGGTGTTATTTTTTCTGCAAAGCCCAGACACAGCACAGTTCAACGACTGGCTTGGGATGTGCAGACCCCCTTGCTTGTCTTGGTTTTTTGGTGGTAGGGTTTTTTTCCAACAATGCAGCTTTTCACTTTACATTGATAACAACATGGGTTGCATTTGCTAACAGCAATTGAATAAAATGTAGCATGAAGTATGATAATAACTGATAAGCAGACAAACATTGTTGGTCCTTCTCTCTACTAAACATGAAAACAGAAATGTAACCTGGAACAGGCTTCATTCATTAAAAAGTGAGTGAAATCCCTAAAGTCCATTAGCTATAAAGTGGGAAATATGCAAGCCTAATACACCTGTTCTTTAATCTACAAAAATACCATTCTAATAGTTCTGCCTTGAAGACAGAAAGCAACCTCCTTATTATGGTCTTTGGTTTGGGTTCACTTCCAATTTTTAGCTATAATTTCATGAAGGGAATCGGTAGTTCATAACTGTGGACACTTCACAGTTCCTGTATATGTTACTCAGGAAATAAAGGGTTCATTTTGGTAGAACCCTTTGTATTAACCTTGAGTTTGAAGATTTTTTCACTTGTTTTAATATATTTTAGTTTTTTTCTCGTTTGCATTCCTTCTGATGCTGCCCTGGCTACCTTTATAAACATCTGAACAGTTACTCTTTTTTCAGATACAAAGAACAATAGCACCTCAAGCGCAGTGAAAATACCAAATATTGATCTGTCCCTTGAATGCCAGAAAAGCTCAGCAGGAGGCATACAAAATATTTCTGAAAAATGATAGCTTATCACCTGCAGACCTGGAGATTGCTGTCTATTATTACAAAGACTTGCTGGAGGGCTCCAGTGACCTCCAGCCTTCAGCTATTTGTGTCTCTTTCAAGGCAAAGAGAAAAAATGTCAACCCTCTCCACAATGTTTGCATTCACCTCATTTCCCGTGTCTTTCACCTAAGTTATGGAGGTGCCCTGAAACACACCAGCTACAGTGATGCAGCAGCATCAAAATTTCACAACAGTGGCGGGAGCTGATGCATGATCTGCTTTCAGAATAAAGATTTGGCTGCCTTGTTTACACACTTGCAATATCCCTATCACTTAATCAAGTGGGCTGGTTTCTGGAGACGTGACTCTTGCTACATAGATGTTTACAATCAAGCTGCACCTTAATGCTAATTGCACTGTGTGCTCATATGTGGTAATTATTTCCTTGTTAAAAACATGCTTATGTTAACCTGGGGATACCAGAAATGTTAATGCTGCTTTTCCAGTCAAATTTGGCCCTGTGGGGGCAATGAGGGTTTCTGTTTACTCTTCCTGGCTTGTCAGGTGGCAGTGGCCAAACACTGCTGCTGAGGGGCACTCGCCAGCCACCACAGGCTGCTCAGGGAGCTGCAAGAGCCACTGTAATCTCCAGAGTCATCCTTTCTGGAGAAGCAGAGACTATTTCTAGTTTGGCCTTTACTTTTTCTTTTGGACAGGTCTTGTGTGGTCCCAGCAGCCCATTTTCCCGGTTTCCTTATGTGCTTGTGAAGCTTAAAGATACCAACACAGAAGGTAGGTTTGACTGAGTAAAATGATTAATCTTGATGTATGGGATAACTCCACATTAAATTACTACTCCTTAAAATTTCACAGTTAAAAATATCATATCAATGTATATTATGTAGTAAATCTCCTCTAATCCAGTTGATTTTTTTATGCTCTACTGCCAGGTATGCTCTAACTACTTTCACAGTGAAGGTGCTATCTCTGTTCTCTTGCCTTAAGCAGAAAATTAGGTACCTTGTGGTCCCTTTTAAAATGTCACATCATTTACTGTCACAACTGGGGCTTCTTCATGTCCTTTTTGTTTAGCTTACTCAGTCATTTCAGTACACTCATTGTGTATACCTGTAGTGTTCTTAGGACTTTACTAACATTTCACTCAAATTGTTAGTCTGAATAAGCCATCCATGTCAAACATAAGGTCATATGCACCCCTACTGTGACCCACAAATAGTGAATGGAACACTAAAGCTGAGTTTATTCCAGTATGGTCAGAGTCTGCCACTGAGAAAAGTGTTTTTGAAAACTGTGGAAATAAAACCTGAACAAACCAATACTGAGATCTTCAAATCTCTTTCTCTCTCTCTCTCTCTTTTTTCATGACACAAAACCTACATATTCTCCTATGGTTACTAACACCTGAGATAATTTAAATTTTTTTATATCTTCTAACCTGTTTTCCTCTCCTGTATAAAAATGGTCAGTCCTTGTAGAAATTGCTGTGAGAATTAAAATGCAGGTTTTTCCTTCTGTTTTTCAACAGAGGGAGCTCTAAAGAAGCTTATCTTTCCATTGAAAGAGTAAACAGACCGCATCTTCAAAAGTGCTTGAGGAAAGAGCATGCATGCCTTTCATGATCGTGTTTCTAAGTGAACTCAGGTCAGCCTTGAGTTCTCTAAAAAGAGAGAGTTTTCATTGATTGCTGTATCGAGGTAGTCTGTAGCTTTTCCTTGCTTGATGAGAGTCACTCTGGAAAACTGATCTTACAGACCATCTTCCCTGGGGACACCCGGGGGCTCTGCTCCCGCTGCCCCAGGGAGCGAGGTGATCTTTGTTAAAGAGATTTACAGAGAGCAGGGATGCCAGGGTGGGTGTTTTCCTGTGCGTGAGTGCTGGACTCGCAGCTCTAATGGAAAGGTTCATTCACGCGGACTGGTTAGAAATCACACCCGGAGAGGCTGCCAGGACCCAGGGGACCTGTCCCAGTGACCTCGGTGATGGTGATGCTCAGGTGTTCCGTGTGCAAGAGCAGATCCATGGGGTGGTTAGGGAGCCAGCTGGAATGTGGGGTCACTGCCACCGGGGCTTTGGATGCCTCATGCAGCCATGTGCTCCTCTGTGTACGAAATGCACACCAAAGGGCCTTCGGACTTCAGAGATGAAAATGTATTAGGAGCCCGGCTGGTACTGAGTGAGTAAGTGTGTGTGGAGAGACCAGGGCTGCTTTCATCAAAACCATCTGTTGACAATATATACCTAATATCTGGCAAGGACATACGGAGTTTTTAAACTGTATTTGTATATACAGTACCTGGAAACACAAGGCCAAGTTCTTCCAAAAATCATTTGGATTTACACTTTTGGGAGGAAAAAGGCACACCATTGTGAAAAACAGGGTTTTTACTGTTACAATGCAAATATACATTTGGCTATGTTATTAATGCTTTTCCAAAGGGTTCCTTTTACCAAACATAGAGGAAAATAGATCTGAGAAAAATGACAAATGCCATCCAGCCTTGCTGCAGCTTCAACTTTTAGCTGCAGGGTGTGGTTTATGGACTTGGTATACCTTTGTTCTCGTAAGATCATCTTTGCTCTAGTCCTTAAACCAAACCTTTTTATTAACAATCACATATTCATTGTCTTTCAGAGATTGTTGTACTGAAATGAGAGTACTCTGTTTCTAAAAAATAAAAACCTAACCCCTCCCCTCTCCTTCTCCAACTGACAAATACTCTTTAAAGTATAACAAGGTGTAGCAATCTGTGGATCCTGCTGACATACTAGAAATTAGGTTCATACTAGAAATCTTTCTCAGTAGTAAAATGGCAAAAACTAAATACTAAATTTTTGTTCTTGTAAGTCTTCACCTCTGGGTTAAGTGTGATGCGTGCGTTCTGGTTTTCTTCAGTCAGCCAGCTCCTGACTTGGCTAACATTGATGGTAGAGGTTTGTCAGCTGGGAGGTGACCATACATCAACATCAAGGATTTCAGGTGTGACCAATTTAGCTTTCTGGGTTTTGCTCTGTACAATTCTGTAATATTTTAAAATACAGTCTGCTTTGTATATTGAATCATATGACTAAGGAATGCAAACTCCTATACTATTCCACTGAACTGGAGTTCTGCCCCCCACAATGGTGACTGTAGAAGGCTTTTATTGTTCTCTTCAAGTCAGGCCCTATGCAAGCAAAGGTCAGGCTGCAGACATAACTGTATGAACAAAAACACTTGCTAGTAGAGGTTGTTTTGCTTGTAAACTGATACAAGGTAGGTTGGTTTAAATGCCAACAAACAGTATTTTTTTACTCAGGATAGACTGCATGTATTCTTAGATATTTTGTTCACTGTACATGCAAACTGTAGAAATAAGGCTTGTTTTGGAAAGAGGCATTTCACGAGCGCCTCCTTCGAGGTTTCAGGAGTGTGTGTACTTGTGCAGCAGCAGCTCCGGAGCTGTGCTGAACCTGACACCTCACCGGGTGGAAACTGCAGGAAGGCTCTCTGTGATCCTTATCTGGCTGGCTGTAATTATGAAAGCTTACTGTGAGAGAAAACTTGTATCGCCGCTGGTGGAACTCTGTGGAAATTGTCTGAAGTAATTCAGTACATTTTGCCCTTAAAATCTTGGTGGGCTCTTTAGTTCTCATGCACAATCAAAAACCCCCAAGCTGTTACTGGAAGAGAGGCTCTAGTTAAACAACATAAAATGTGCAGTGCAAGTGAGGCGATGTCTGCGAACAGCGTGAACAGTTCAGAGAAGAGCAGGTCCTGGCCCAGGAACCCTCGTCCAGCAGGAGGAGGAAATGTCAGTGAGAGAAGTGGGTTCAGGGCAGAGGGGGCAGCACAGTCTCTCGTGCCACTCTCATCCTCTGCACTGCTTGCAGGAAAGCTCTGAGTGCAAGATGTACTCATGGGGGAACTTAAGAAACTCCCCAGTTTATCCCGAGGAAAGGCTTAGCCAGGAGAGAATTTTTGACTGCCAACTAGTAAGTTGTTGACTGTGACACATGACACCCACTAAATATTTTTAATTCACTCCTTTATTGTGCTCAACTGAATTTCAGTTTAATAACAGAGCTGTTAAGGAAAGAAGAACAGTACAAAACCTCTGAAGAGGGAATAATTTGAAATAGATCTAGGGACGTCAGTTTGACTGTGAAAACTGGTCACTGTCGTGGAGCAGTTTACTCCCTATACAGTCATTTGTATAATTTATAGTAACTATTCAGTTCTTGTAGCCACAAGACTATCAGCACTCTTTCATACAATATTTTTGAAAACACGTAGTAATAAATCCCAGCTGGCAAGAAGTCTCTTCTTTTAACTTTTAATACTATTTCTTTTCAAGACCACAACAATGTAGAGCTTTACAGAAATGTCAGGTTTGAACAAAGTCCGTGTTCTTTGAACAAAAAAACCTCCTTCAATACTAGAAAATAGGAGTAGGCAGAAATATCTTCCAAGAAGCGTGTTTCAAATTTCAGTTTGCTGCCAAGGGCAAACGGAGATACGAGGCTGGTGCCTGTGCCCTGGTTTTGGCTGATATGCATCACCTGAGAGCTGCCTTGCTCTCTCACAGCTGTGCTCAAGCCAGGGCCAGCCTGGAGGAGACACCTCCTTCTGCCAAGTTAGCCTGACCCAAGAATAAATCCTGGCTTGTTCTCCACATTGCTTTTCTTCTAGAAGATGTTTGAGAGGATGGTTGTGCTATTTGTAAAAGTCAAGCATGTAACTGCCAGCTTTCTCAGATACTACCATGTGTTTGTGGAGCACAAGCAAATGGCAAATAGCAAATGGCTATTATACAGGAGAATTCAACTGAACTTTGCGTACATGAACTAGTGTAAAAAAACCCTAGGTTTTTGGGGTTGTCTTTTTTTGTCGTCTGTTAGTTTGGTTTTTTAACTGAGGCTGATATTAAGAATGTATCTTTCATATTTAAATATTAATGCTGTCTTTATTTTTTTAATGTCAGTAGCTAATCCTATTTATATTTGCCCATGATACCCATGAACATCAGTAAGCCAAATTCTTTCACGTTCATATTTGTTGCACCAGTCTTTTGAAAGTCTCTTGTGACTGACTTTTGAAAGCAGTCACACTGCTTTCAAAAAATTAGCCAGTTGGTATGCAATATAAATGCAGAAGCTATCCTACTTAAAAATTAGAGAAGCAGAGTAGCTTTAGGGAGCACAGCTGAGGTGCTGATGGGAGCAGGAGAGGATGAGAGGGCTGTGGGCCCCAGGAGATGCATTTCAGGTGTTGATTGTTGCAGGGTCAGCAGCCTCTTCTCCATGCCCCAGCTGGGCTCATCACCGGCTCTGATATGGGGCAGCTGTGTAGCTGTGGCTCAGGCTGGTGGAACAAAGGCTTCTTGGGGCCTTTCTCCCTCTAGGAGTCCTACTTAAGCTCAGTTTCTGGCCTGAGTTACGCAGTGAGTGTGCCTGCACCCGGCTGTGTGCCTGCCTGATCCTGACCTCGGCTTAGCTTCCTGGCCCGAGCTTGGCGCTGCCTCGTCGCTGCAGACTTGTCCGGTGAGTGCAGGGCTGTCTCTGACCCCACCTAACGCCGCTGGAGCTGCTCTGCCTGCTCAGAGGCTGTGGGACTGTGTTGCTTGTTTGGGAGGTGCCTGCCTTGTTTTGTCCCCCATTGTGCTGCCTGGCCCCCCACTTATCTCCCTGGGCAGAGGTCTTGCTGCTCCCACGTGTGTGTTGGGGATTATTTCCCCCACTTTGTCGAGAAAAAATTGCTGTGCAGTCAGGCTGACCGTCTGTGAGAATGAATGTATTTGCTTGGGAAGATGGACTTGTGGAAACATGTGAGTGGAATTATTCTGATGCGGTATTGATTTGGTTGTTAAAGAAATTAATTGTACTGATCTGTGTTCACAAATGATGCTTTTTGTCAAAAGGGTAAGTAGTGCGTGTTTTGGTAATGTTAAAAAATAAAAACGCATGTAATTACTGGTTACACTGTAACTTCTACAGAGAAGAGGCTCGAACTGTCTTGCGATCTAAGAGAAGGAAACTATATCAGATACTATAATTTTTGTCGGTTTAGTGAGTTGAAAACTCAGAGCTGAAAAGGGACCTGGTAAATATTTCTACTGTGGGTTTCCTAGCTGAGAAATTTTACTCTTCTTAGGTTGCTTTCCATGATGCCCAGAGCAAGTCATCCTCAGCTGTGTAAGTCAATGAGCTAATGTTGCCTGTGCCCATGGGAGGCCTTAACCAGGTTCATGTGTGCAAAGTATCCAATTTTAAGAAGAGTAAGAAAATATTAAGATGGTAATGAGAATTTTGTGTAAGTCCAAAAATAATTTGTTAAATCTTGGGGAATAACACAGTGCTTCCTGTCCCCTAAAATAAAGTTCATGACTGGATAGCAGGTAACTAGTTCTTTCATAAGAAGTAATTCTGAAATAAAAAGGGTGCTTTGATGGTAAAAGCCCTCACACTTTGGGACAAAGCTCTTTCTCTGGCTTGCTGCTCCGTGGTAGCTTTGTTGGCAGAGTAGGGTAGAGGAAGAACGAATTCCCTGCTGCGTGGCAGGCTGAGGCCTGGCAGAGCTGCTCTGTGCTGCCCTGCCTGGAGGGCTGCCCGCTGCTGAGGGGCACAGGGGCAGAGTTCTCCTCATCCACGGTCCCGGGTGGAGGCTCCCACGTCCCACCTCATTCACCTGCTGAACCTTTCTTGAAGCAAATGCTGCTCCTGCTCTGTGCTTGGCAGCCCCCCTTCCCAGCTGGCCCAGAGCCACTCTTGCCCACCTGCTCTCCCCTGTTGGAGACCTTTTCTCCAAGACTGCTCTGGTGCTCTCTGATGACTCCTCTGCTCTCCCCCTGCAGCTCTGAGGGTTTGGGTCTGGGACTAAACTAGTGGAGGACTTTGAGAACCTCTCAGGTGCTGCTGTGCCACACCAATGGTTGTGGCCATGGGACCCGCCTGGGTGCAGCCTCTCCCTGCAGTGGCTGGGCCTTTCCTGAGGAAACCCTCTTCTTCTGCAGTTGGGAAGCAGCCAGCACGGAGGGACAGCCATAGGAGCTAAGGAAATAGCTACAGTACGCATAACAATTGATAATAATAGATCTACTGTATTGGTAGTTGCTCTTAATTTTCAGCTTTGACAGGTCGTTATTAAAGGACCAGACATGTTTTAGAAATGGTGACTGTAAACATTACTTCATCTCCTTGCTATGAGTACTTGGTAGAGTTCTGCTCCCTCTTCTTTTTATTTTTTCTTCTTCCTTAAGAAAAGAGGAATGTTTTCTCTTTATGAATAGGTGTAAAGTACTAGCTTGTGCCAAGATGCCTGGTATTTGGCCTCCTCACATGCTTGCAGGACACAGGCTGCATGTAAAGCAGGAGAAGTGTAGAGGGTTGGAACAATGGATATTGGGGAGTAATTGAAAGGTTAGAAAGAAATCTCAGACATTGCAGGGAGACAAAAATTATAATGAAACTAAAAGGAAGGAACAAGAGCAAAACTTTGCAGGGCAAAAGAAGCATTCCTTTTTTTTTTTGAAGGACAAACACAGTCGTGCAGCTTTTCTTTTTTTTTCTTGGCATTTATGTACTTTTAGCATAACAGGAGCATTGCAGTGCAGTTTTTTTGGTAAGAACCTAGGTTAAAATAAAAATCTGTAGTGCTACTGTACCCTTGTTCAATTCTGTGCAGGCAGAGTAATGGAGAGAAAAAGGCAATGACACCCAAAACGTTTTCCATTGTTCTGTATGAATCTCCTCTCTTCTGTAGGAATTATTATTTCCCAGAGAACTCTCTTCTGAATAGCTCAGACTTGAGACTAGTTTGAAACTTCACACTAGGCAACGAAAGTGAACAAAATCTCCTCTTTCTTGCAGCTTAGTTGAGTAAATAGAGGTTCCAGTTTGCCTGTTGCCCTGTGATGTGCTGGGTTCCTTGATCAGGCTGCACGACTGCAGCCTGGCAGGTTGTCAGGTGAGCTGGAGCTCAGGCATTCCACCCTCCTGGGCCAAAGCGGGAGGCGGGAGCAGGTCAATGCCCTCGCTGCGGATCAGAGTAGTTCCAGCCTTGCTCTGGAGTGACTTCCATCCACCCCCCTTGATTTGTTTGGTGGAAGGGTGCCTGGTTGCCTAAGGAGTCAGACGCAACCGAGCTGATGCTGGCCCCGCTGGTTCTTCCTTTCCTGCAGAGTATGGTGCGGGTTGGTTGCATCACTGCTCGCAGCCTGTGGGCCGGGGCTGGCCCTTTCTCTCCGGGGCAGCACAGCACGGCCCGTTCCGTGCTCGGGGGCTGCCACGGAGGAGGAGTGCAGGGCCTGGAGCCCCCGGGGCTCCTGCTGCACGCTGGGGAACGCCAGCCCGGTGGCTTAAACGGTTAAAGTACTCGGAACCTGACAAAGATCGGAGGTAGGGAATTCATCTATCCAGAGAGGAAACACTGATGTTAAGGGACCTTTGTCTGCCTCTGACACTACAAATGTACTTTGAAATAAATTTTGGTGATCTACCATTTCCTAAATAGAAAAAACTTTTCAGAATTCTTGAATTCTGTAGTAATTTCTTAATAGAATTTTACCCCCATAAATGAGCATTAGTAAAACTTTCCAGGAGAATAAATGATCTTCAGAAGACTATAACTTTAGAAACACAAATTATTGTTTGGAATACCTCAATCTAAAAGATCTCTTTCTATTATTGAACACCCTGTTATTCTTAGAAGGAATGCGTAAAAATCTGTTGTATCAGGTTCTGTCACAACTCAATAGACTTCACAAGTATTTTAAATAAAAATTAGTACTAATATAAACAAATAAATATGCTCCCAATTATGTCTGAACAAGACTTAATGTTTACATTTTATTTTGCATAAAAATTCTTGAACTTCTAAAACCTCAAGAGTTTTTTCCAGAGTAACTGTATGTCTAACCTTGGAACCTAAAAGAAATGATTTTTAAACTACTGTAATGTAACACATGTTGTGCTGTACCACTGGCACTTAGTGCTGCATTAAGTTTTTCCTGTAACACAGAAATCCCAAATTTTCACCCAAAACATTTGTAGGAACCTGGAAAATAATTTTTATTTCCTACTGAAAACAACCATCACTATTTTATTTACAAAATCTCAGGTTTTTTATTTACAAGAAACTCAGGTTTTATGTAGCTACATTATTAAGTTCAATAAAAATGTTTTAAAAGGAAACTTCTGCCATGTATGTGGGCTTAAAGAAGCCTCCAGTAAGACCTTATTGTGTCCTTGCAATACGTGAAGGGGACTTATAACAAAGATGGGAACAGACATTTTAGAGGATCTGTAGTGAGTAGACAAGGAGTAATAGTTTTAAACTAAAATAGGGTCCCTTCAGCCTAGATACAAGGGAGAGATTTTTCATGAGGAAGGTGATGAAAGAGCAGAACAGGTTGCCTGAGGAGGGAGTGGATGCCCCATCCCTGGAACCATTCAAGGTCAAGTTGGACAGGGCTCTGAGAAGCCTGTACTTGTTGATGTTCCTGCTCATTGAAGGCGGGCTGGACTTGATGACGTTTAAAGGTCCCTTCCAAACCATGCTGTGATTTTAAGAATTATTTTTGGAAATTGGGATGAGTTTCCCAAAAGATCTACACCCTTATTTTGTTTTTCATATATGAATATTTGGTTGATGAAGGAATCAGCCTTTTGGGGACAGAAAATGAGGACTGGCTGGTGTCCAGGTGTCACTGAGATTTTTTATTCATTAAAAAAAATCACTAATGAGATGCAGACCAGGACATACATTCATGCTCATGAAGATTTATGAGGCTGCTGCTGTTCTCCTCTCATTTCATGAACCCTGCTGGGGGCCAGTCACATGCTCTGAGTCAGGTGAGGCAGGGGCTGAGCATTTGGGCAATATCCACCCCTCCCAAGGGCAGGAAGGTGGATGGGGAGGGGAACAAGGCATTTTCAGGAAGTGTTTCACCAGCGTGGTCCAATTCAGAGCAGCTGCCTGCAGCCTCACGTGCACTGACGCACTGCTTGCCCTCCCTGTGCAGGGAAACACCACCAGATTGACGTCTGTTGGTGGGAATGGCCTAGAAATAGTTTTTTCAGAGGTCTGCTAATTTGACAGAGATCTAGCATTTTTTAAAAGATGACTCAGAAAAGCCCAGCTTGGTTATGGAGGGCTGACACAGTGTTGGGAAGTGGAGGTCACGGCTTGCTGCCTGGATGGAATTCTTTGAAGGTATTGCTGCTCAGGAGATGTGAGGGACAAACTATAAAGACACAACCTCATGCTTGCCAACGTGTGTCTGAAAATGGTGTTGTGCTTGATCTGTGTGTCAAGCCTCTGCCCTTTGTAAATGACTTTTAAAGCTGTATGTGGAACCCTGCATTTACAAAGTGCAGGCACAGCTGGTGTTGTGAGCATCATTGATGAGATTTCATAACAATTACTTAAATGGTGTGCCAAGAGCAAGTTTTTTTCACATTAATAGTGACAAATACAGCCAGGAAATTTGGCCTGATAGCAGAGTATGAAGTTGCAACAGTAAATAGTCATTTGAAAACTTCACACAGTAGAAATAATTTAAATTCCTTTTCATATTTATATCAACAGTAAAGGAATTCAAGGACAAGAATGAGAGATTAAAATACTGTTTGGAAGAATGGATGGCCCCCACTGCATGTCTGAGTAAACATATCAGCTTCAGGTTGTTTTCAGGAAGACTAGGAACTGGGGAAGCTGTAACCCTCCTCAGGGGAGTCTGTCAGCAACTGCTGCATGGGGCTTCACATCCTGCAAATGCAAAGGGGGTCAGGCCCCAGGGACAGCACCAGCCATGTGTGCTGTCCTTGTTGGAGTCATGCAGACCTGAGTGATTTTACTGGGGAGGTTGAGGTGATTCTTTATCAAATCAACTTCCACCCTTACTGTCACTCAATCCAGAAGGACAGCCCATTGAGTCCAGGAGGAGGAAGCAATGTCCTGCCTCTGCTTCCCAGAAGACTTGTTTCTAATTTCTGGGCTTCACACGTCTAGAGAATCTGCACCAAGTTTCAGTGCCTGGTGCACAGTAGGTCCTTCTTTGTTTACCAGGAGAGGAGGAAATGTGACCCCCAGTAGCCCTTTGTGCCGGTTCCGGCATCTTTACGAATACAGTATTTACTGTTCAGATTGTGCACTTTTAGTCAGATGGCAGATTTGGGGAATACCAGCATGCTGAACAGCTTGTGGCCTTAAGATGTCATTGTGTCTGTGATGGAATGAGCTATGGGAAGCCACCTGAGGGTTCAGGATCTCGAGAGCTCCAGAGGTAGCTATGGAGACTGCTTGGCAGATGGACCAATCAAAACGTGTGTTTTCTCCAGAAAAAAATGTGCAAACCTCTAGGATATGATAATGGGAGAGGGGAAAGGGTTAAATTAATGAAACTGCCTCATCATCACATGTCAGAAGAGAGAAGAAAATGGTGGAGGAAATGAGGATAGGGATCTAAATTTCAGGCTTTCACCTGCCAATTTCATTTACACAGACTAGACACCTCTTTTACAGCTGTGGGTTTGATAAGGTCTAACACAGGTGTTTAGTTGGGTTTTTTTTCCATGGCATTAGTAAGGTTTTTCCTAAGGAAATCATGCCAGAGACAGGATTTTTGACATTGCTTTATTAGTCCCCTTATAACTTCTGAATTTTGGGCCAACTTCTAACCAAATTTGGTTGTTCTTAAAAGTGATGTGAAAATAACTGGGAAGAAAGAGGAAAGAGCTTCAACTTTTTCTGAGGGAAAAACTATATTCATTAGAGAATCCTCTGAGGACTTCAATCTTGGGACATAAAATCTATGAGAAATAGTATTTTATTTTGCTGCTCAAAGAACTATTTGTCTTAACATCTTAAGATCTTTAAAAAGTTACATTTAAAAAGATCTCTCTCTCTAATTTTGAGGCTATTAATCCCTTGTGCTACAAATGTTTATGTGCAAGACTAGACTTGGCAGATCATTAGGCTTTAAAGCTACTCCCCATTAAGCCAGTGTATAAATACTTGCAATATCAGGTCTTTGCTGAAACTAAATAAAAGCTAGAAAGAGTTTTTTACTGTGGCTGGAATTAATTGTCTTCAGTGATGGTGTATCATGTCCTCCAAGTTTTTAATGAAAGGAAAAATGGTAACGTTCAGCTTGCTCACATACAGAGACCTGAAAGGATATCCTTAGTAAGAAGACTTACTGACCCTGTGCTCCAGGATAGTGTAGCTGGGAAAAACACACTCTGGGTAAATTAGATAAAGAAATTTGATTTTATGAATTATGGTGGTAGGAAAATGCCTGCAAAGTGCAATTCTGTTTACATAGTTTAAAAAAATGGATGAATGTTCTATGGCTATTTACACAGGGGAATGGAAGCTGAATCAAACGTTTAAAAAAACCCAAACAACAACACAGTTTCTCTTGATTATTTAGAAAAGACGAAAAAATACCACACTGATGTCAGACTGGCACTGTTTTTCAAGATTTAAAATTAGCATTGAACAGTCTGTTCTGGGAGCCCATGGTTTTTGTACATTTTTTTTCCACTGCAGTCAGCCTGGATTGACTCGCGCTGCTCTCCTTGCTTTGAGTGCTGTGGCTGCTCAGTCAGGAATGCAAAACTGCAACGAACAACAGGGAGGAGGAATTATTAGGATTGTTTACAAATTTCGATTTGCATGAGGGAGCGGAGATGTTGACAGTTATACTTTGAGAATCAAGCTACCACAGCTGGATAAACATGCACTGGATATCTCAAGGCCTCGCTTTCTCCCACTCCTGTGGCAGAGAATGAACCAAATGCAAGTCCAACCTAATCTGAAAAATAATAGAACAGCTTTCAACAAAACCTATTTATCTATGAGGTCAAAAAGCCTCAGCCTAGTTACACTCCTAGACAGGCTCTACTTGACAACATGGTCATACTATCTCAGGGGCTGGGAGCTGTAGTGTTACAGACCACCCAGAATTATTGCTCCCACAAGGCAATGATAATGGTGCTATGATTTCACTGCCTACAGACCTGAACCAACATTTAATAGCTTGGGTAGCCATGGGAAACCGAATGCATTGTTGTGTTTTATGGATCACTTTTCCTGGGTACTTTTTAGGCACCGATAAAACTATGTTTGTAGGTTGGAGAAGTAAAGAAGGTTTGTAAGAAAAGAAATGAATAAACAAATTGGTATTGGCTTGCAGAGCTTAAGCAAAGGTAGCTGTGATTAATGGACAGATTTAATCTTCTTGGGCTTTTGTGTGTTTGACAGACCAGAATTCTGTCAAACTCCTTATAGAAGTAGAATACATGATGGTTTTTATGGTAAAAATATAACAGTGTGTTCTCTGGAATGAAAATGTGAATGAATCCCAAATGCAAAGGGCTCTCAGTTTTCTGAATCTGTAGACAAACCTTCTGGGGCTTTTGGGTGCATCAGCAATGTAAGTATGAGTGCAGGCTACAGGAAATATGCACTTATGAAAGCTGTGCTGACCTTGTATTGAGAGAAGTTTGTAGAAATAAATTTCCATAAATCTATTCCAATTGCTGAATGATCTTCAAGTTGATGGACCATTCCCTATGTAGGTCTGTGTGAAAGACAACAGCAAAACCAAAACAAACATGGACACAAACCCCAAACAAACTTGAGAATGTTTTTGTAGAGGTTGGGTTTCTATGCTTGCTTCCTCTGAAGTCAAAAGAAATTCTGCCATAGGTTTGAATGGGAGCAGTTTTCATGGGAAAATATTTGTACGCATGGAGATCTGTTTGTGTAAGTGCTGATTTACATATTCAAGTGTCTGTTTGCATAAAGAAGTTTATTTGGGCCCAGCTGTTCATAAATACTGCAAGGTGCATGTAAGACTACTTTTCTCTATTACTGTTTAAAAAAGTCTGTTACCATCCAGCTGGAGCTGCAAAGTAACACAATCTCTTTTGTCTTTATCTTCTTGCCCTCCACACTCCCTCACATCCCAAATCCAGTAAGATACCTATGAATTATGGAAGCTACTATGTTGATTTCCAGGTTAATCTTTCATATCTACAAATAGCTTTTTGTTACAGCCATGCAGGCATGAGTAATGTTACGTAGTAGGTTGAGATGAATCATTTTATATCATGTTCCACTCCAGGTAATTAATAGCACATACTTTAATCAACATCCTTTGTCTTTTTTGGGGTTGTTATATTGTGTTTTGGGTATTTAGATGGCTATGGTTGATGTTTGGGATTTTTTTTAGTGCATTAGGATGTAGTGACTCACATCTGTATGTTTGTGGTGGTTTTGAGTGAGTGTTTTGTTTGTTTCACTGGACACATTTTCAATTCTGAATACTGAAGTCACGTCTAGCACCAAATGGGAATGGTGCCATCATTGTCTTCCCAAGAAGCTCCCAGATTTGTGACTGCAATTCTACTCTCTGAATTGTAATTTAGCGTAAGCACAAACACTGCCATAAATATCAGATTGAACTGAATTCCCAGTGGATCCCCCGTGGCCACACCTGGTGTTATGGTCCCCAGTGTGTGAGCATTTCCTTTAAAATCTGCTTTCCAGTGATGATTAGCTCTGGTGTTGGGGAAAGCACACATGGAGGAGGAAGAGGAGGCAGGAAGTGCTCTGATGTTTCCCTCCCAGCTCCTTCATGTGGCTTTGATCCCAAGTAGTCTCAGAATTCAAAGCCCTTCATAATTCTCAGTGGTTATAAAGACAAATATTGGGCATCATACAGTTTTTAGTTTCAACTAATCTCTTAGAAAAAGAGAATGTTAGCTGCAGATTGTCAATAATGCTTCTATATGGCTAGAAATGTTTAATTTCCATCAGGATACTGGGAATTAAAGCTGACTTTCCACAGTCTGTGATCTCCTTTGAATGCTGCAGCTCTTGTTTACTATTTTGTTATATATAAACCTTGTCATGGATACAGAGATTTTTGTGTGATTTTCTTTTTTGAATATATCATATTAGTCATAGATTTCTTTGGGGTTGGGGTTTTTTCCCTCCTTGTTTTGTAAACCACAGGGAAATGTCCCACTCCTTGTGTTGTTAATTCCTTGAGCAGTGTGCCAGAAGAATGTGGTGTCATAGAAACATCTCTTCCCATCTGAGCAGATAGATTCTACGGCCAGCAGTGTGTGGGTTTGGTGTGCTGTTCTCAGCAGCCTGACTCATGTAGCCCAGAAACAGGTCTCCTCTGCTGCATTGATTTGGCAGCGTGTGGCCCTCGTAATATCTATACCAATTGGAATAAACTTGTGGTGTTCTTCCAAAACGGATGGTTTGGGCTGTGATGCACTCCTTGGTCTGATCTTCAGAGAGAACTGTAAAGCCTTTCCCTGTTTCTTTTTCTGGATGAAGACGTTTTTGTGTTGAAGGAAGACCCAGATACTTGGTCTTGTTTGAACACTGGCCCAAGTGCTTTCATTTGAGCTAGCACAGGATGGGATATGTGGCACTGCCCCCACCGTGATGTGATCCCCCAGTATCAGACAGGGCACTGTCTCCAATGTTCTTTGTCACCTTCCTCATCTCAGCCAAGTCCTGGGTGACATGTCCTGCTCTGCTCTCCTTTGGGAGGCACCCGAACCATCCCCTATTGCCCACGAACCCTTCAGGTCTAACCTCGACACAGCTGAGCCTCCCTGTGCAATTTGGGAATGCCCAAAGTACAGCTGAATCCAGCAAGCCACCTGTGAATGATTCTCGGTGTGTTGTATTATCTATTTTGATGGGTTGCTTGGAAAGCCTTAAGAAGTTTGTATGTTTTTCAGCTATCTGGTATTGCCCTGGATGTGGGTATTTTCTTCTAAGGGGAGAGACTGAGCTGCCCATGCCCCAAAAGACCAACAAAATGTCCCTCTCTGGGATCTAGTAATCTCAGCACAGCTTTTGCTCAGAGAGTGCAGTGCTAGTGTTGCATGTCCTGACATCTGAAACAACCCCTTTAAAACCTGTACTGGAACGGCTATTAAAAATACTCCAAGATGTGAGAGGAATCAAATCATTACTGGGAAAAAAATTCCCTTTTTGTTTTCTCTGGATCAGCCTAGGTTTTATCACCTTTTCCCCCCTGATTTTAGAATGGGGCATGACTGGTAGAAAAGGCAGTTGTTACATGGGAAGTACCCATTTTGAACTTGCAAAAAGATGTTTATTTGGGATCCTAGGAAAGTCTTTGATAAATTCAGTCAATTTCTTTGAAAGATAACTGTATTCTTATTGCACTGACTGATGGCTGTATTTGATGTTTTCAAAGACTCTATCACTGTATTGAAAGCTCAAGTCTGTCTTTTACTTTGGAGTTACTCAGGTGGATTTTCATGGGTAAAGTTCATTACTGAGGGAAGAATTCTGAGTGTACCTTGAACATCAGCAAGGAATCAGCTGCGTCTTTCCCCCTTGCACATGAAGGTTCCCACCCCTGGAAGAGCAGCTTGTTTGCCTCACATCCCCAGGCCATACAAACACAAGTTTTGGGTTTGTTTATTTGGTTGGTTGGTTTTTTCTAATGGGGATGATAGAGCCCTTCATTACAATTCTCTGCTCCTGTTGCTGATTTGCCATTTATCAAAGCAGTCCCTGGCTCTTACCTTGGAGATGAATCTCAGCCCTGTGGCAGCAGAAGCTGATGAGCTCTGAAGGGGCAGAGGGAGTCTCTGTGCAATCATTGCAAGCAATGCAGTGCTGGGCAAGAAACACTGATGTGTGACATGGCAATGCAGCAGACACGTGGGGTGTCCTCTGCCTTTTGAGAAGCATCAGTTCGTGTCCAGGGAAGGGAATGTGCTGCCCTGCTCAGGTATTCAAGTATTCAAGAATAATAAAGTCCTAACCATAGGCCCACAGGGGATATTGTACTTCTACCAGACACCCAAAAATGGACATTGGCCTTTTTTAATGTTCTGGGAGTTGAGTTTTAATTTAAATGATATCTTGGACATTAAATAAAGCCACTGTTTAACTGTAATTTACATGAAGGACTTATTTAGAGAAAAGAAATAGATGCATCTAATCCTGGGAACTATGTTAGCATTTTTCCCTCTGAAAACCAGGTTTTGCCTTGGGAAGGAGAGCTATTTTTATCTTCAGAAATCTGCTATTTATCTTGTAACCATAAGAGATGCAAGCATGGATCTCAGTTGACTTTCAAGTCACATGAAAGTGTCCAAAACATTTGCAGTGAAATGTTCTGCTAGGAAACAGCTTTCAAAATTTCATCTAGTGATGGAAAACAATCTGTCTTGCCAAAAGTTTCCCTACATGTCTAACAGGATTTTAGTTTAAAAAGTATTTCCTACTTAATAGCAGAACAGCTGCATTTGGAATGCAAGGTGTTTTCAGATATTGTTGTGTGGAAAACCTGTATTCAAACACTCCTGCAGTAAATGTAACTGTTTGTCATGCTTCTCTGTTTGTCTAATGTAATATTATTTCTCTACTAATATTTGTTTGTTGGTGGTTTCATTGTTTCTTCTCAGTTATATCAATACCTGAGAAATGGCCACATAAATGTGAAATTTGAAATGTAGTTTTGATGCAAGATAATAATTTCATCGTAAGAAGTACATTTTTGAAAGCATGGGTGTTTGTGTGTGTGTTTATCAGCTTTTTAAACACAATGTGATTTTTTTTTCTCCTTAATAAAAGTATAAATTGTACTAAATACACGGTGGGTCTGTGTCAGGCACTGTCCCTTGTGCAAGGAATACACTTGCAAGGAATTCATTGATCCAAAGGTTACTGCTAGTTAATTTTAATAAACATGGTAAAAGGCTCTTCCTAACTTTAAAACTAAGATTTTTGCCCCAGTTTTGCTTGTACATGTGGATTTTATCTAGTGATTCTCCATGACCAGCAACACAGAAATTTGCTAGTCTCCTAAGTATTATAAATATTCTGTCTGTGCTTTTGTATCCAAGACAATAACTTTTCACACAGTGCAATTCAAAGTGATGTGACCACAGGGAATAAGGAGAGGAGATAAATGCTAAGATTAGAGATTGTCAGACTCTTTTGGGCTGAAAAAAATGTAATAGAAATGCATCACTTTACTGGAGCATCTCTGGGACCAGGAGATGGAGGAGGAAACATTGGGAGAAGAAAGATTGCTTGCACTTGGGACATGGGAAAACAAATGCCTGCTATGTCTGAGATAAAGCAGATTTTCAGCCCAGGTTTCTGGAATATGGCAAGAGAAATCCTGAACATGGGGATCCCACATCCCAGTGAAGTCCCCAGCATGTTCTCTAGTGTTTTTGATGGCAATTTCTGTTTGTTGAGAGCAGTTGTGCCAAAATATCCATGTGTCTTTCCGTATGCAGTGTGGTACTAAGGAAAAAGGAAAAAAGAGTGCAAGATACAGATCTTTCTGGTTGCCATGGAAGACTCCCCTTGTCCTTGATCTGTTCCAGTCAGGATTGAGTCAGTTACTCATTAAGTCTGGAGCTGGCTTGTTCTTTGAGTGTGATTTCTGTGGGAGTTAACTGTGCTCAGCTGCTCCTTGGGACCTTCTGGCTGGAGTCCCCTTGGTCATCCCTCTCTGTACCAGTGCATTTCTCTCCTGCAAGCCTTGTGTTCTTCACAGTCTCCACCACTGGAGAAGTTAAGACAGAGATTTTGTTCTGCTCTGCTGTCATTTTTGGGAAATGATTGACATTAGAATTACTGACCAGACTGGCTTCCAAAAGAGTGAATCTGAAGCCATGAAAGGAGCTAGAATTGAGGCAAGAAAAGGAAAGGAAAGTAAGGAAAACAGATGTGAAATAATAGCACCAGATTTTGTACTGCAGAAAATTTTGTGATATTTGTCAGCTGTGTCTTGCCAGAAGTTGTCAGCTGTCCTTAACTGAGCTAAAAAGTGAAGTGGGATGATAAAAAGAGTGTATCAGTAACTAATAATACTAAAACCTGCTGCATCTGAGCTCAGAAGTGCTTGCCCCCAGGCACCCTTTTTCTTTTTTTTTTTTGGTTTACTCAGATGAATGACTTGTAATGCTCTTAAACTGTACCTCCCTTGGAACTTAGAGTAAATGCACATGTCACCCAGCCAGTTTTAAGCCTTTATTAGGGTTTTAAGTGGGGCAACATTATTTTTTTCTGGTGTTGAAGAGCCAGCTTGCAGGTTATTGTGGTGTCATTTGACTTCAGCAAGACACCACTCTGAATCCTACCATTTGGGAATGGAGCAGCAGGGATGTGCTGGTGTCCAAGGCCAGCAGCCTTGTGGAAGCTCAGATCAAGGCTTTGTCAGATACAGAAACTTCATGTGAGTCTCACTTCTAACATTTGCTGATAATATTATTACTTTACTGATTTATACAAAAATTCCTTCCTCCTTAAGTATCATCAGCATGATTCTCACATCTGGTTTGTGAGGGTCTTTTCTAGTGGGGAAGGAAATCTTGGCCTTGGTTAATCTTCACACCAAGTTTGCTTGCTGAAGTGCAGTCCTTATGTCCACTTGAATGGCTCCCTTTTAACCTCATCTCTGTTCTTAATAAGGGAATAAATGTCCAGTGCAAAATATCCTCTCAGTTATCTCACACCATTGATGGGTGGCTGTCAGGGCTTGGCACCCCTGGCGTGTTACTGCCCCAGGTGTGCTCACAGGGCTGAGCTCCAGCTGCAGACAGATGTGCTGGGAGAGGGGCAACAAGCTTCCTTCACTGCGGGCATGTGTCAGGTCATCTCGGTCCCTTCTCCTGCAGAAAGGAAGCTGTGTTGGTGCAAGGCTGTTGGGTTCGGCTGGAGTGTGAACGGCAAAGTGGTAACGAACAAAATAGCTGGAAAATAAAGGAGGCAGGTATCTGAGCACAAATTCTTGAAGCTCTTAAAACCTCACCTGGAGTCTGATTTAGCAACTGAATTCTTTTTATCTGCAACTGACTTCTTGGGCCTGCAGTCAGTATAATCATGGCCTATACTTTCAGGTATTTAAGCTGCAGCTATATAAGCCTCTGTGTATACATCTGAATTCCTTTTCCCATCCTTGTAACATTTCAGAGCTTGTGGCTATAGCAAGAAATGAATGTGGAAGAGGGGAGCGCTCCTTGGGTTTTATTTATGTATTTATTTATTTACTACTCCTCATGAGCCCTATGAAACATTCACAACTATGGAAAGACTTTGTCAGTAATTGGTAGGGGAGGGGGAAGGATGGGAAAAGAGGCCTTCTGATCTATTTTAGTCCTCCAAGATGGCAAAAAATACCCTAAAAACTGCAAGAGCAATCCGGGAGTAGGACATTTCCTAGTTCCCCGTTGTGTGCCGCCACTGCTGCTCTGGAGATTTTAAAAGCCCCGAGTGGCTCGAAAGGTAGATGTGACACTGAGCAGGGAGTTGCTGATGGGAGACTCCCCCAGGCCCGTGGAAGTAACTAAACATTCTGGGGCAGCTGTTCTGTGTCACCGCTGTCACGCTGTTGTTTAACTGCAGGCAGGAGCACCGCGAGGGACGGTGCTGCACAGAGCTGCTCGCTGCCGGTCCTGCGGGGAGCCTCACCTTCCTCTGGTGGATAAGGAGAGTTTGACAAATACAAAGGGAACTCTTGATAAGGCATTAATTCGGGACTCTGCTTGTTTCACACCATGGTGCTCTGCTGTGGGACTGTTTAAGATGCAGCGAGTTATAAATGGCCAACTCCAAACCTCCTGACTGTCCACTGACCACCATCACCCCGCGAGCTCTGTGCTGCTCAGGAGAGGACTGTCAGGACTCGGTGCTTGGAAATGGTGATTGTTCTGCTTGCTTATGGCATGATTCATAGGCTTAAAGTTAAGCTGATACTTTAGGACTCGACTTGATATCCTTTGTTTGGAGGAAGAGGTTTTTGGGGGAAACCCAAAATATTCTGCTGTCTTGAGTTGGTTGTCGCTGTCTTTCAGTGATAAGGTGCAATTTAAGACATCTTTGATAACTTAATTCTCTGTTTCATAGATATACACAAGCAAAGAGCAAGAAAACATACAGGCTTTCTCATTAGTAAATATGCCTGAAGTCTAAGAGGGTTGTTGGAAAAACAGGGCATTAAAAGGGGGTTGCTGCTGTGCTACAGTCATGCCAAAGGGCTTTACTGGAATGACATATATAAACGAAGATTTAAGATGAATTTTACTCTTTGGGTTAGCATTGCTGTTTCTTATTTTTCAGTACATTGTAGACTTAATAATGAAACAGAATAACTAATAGACTGTCTGACTCTTAATTACAAGTGAAGAGCAGAATTGAAGGACCTTTTGTGGGTTTGGCCAAAAGGAACATTTGCCTTTAATGTTCAGCATTAAAAAATGACACTTCGGGGAATTTTTTAATTTTTGCTGGTTTGAGAAACATGACAAGCTGAAAAAAAAGTCTCCAGCAAGTCAACAAAAAATAGTGACCATTGATTAAATTCATATTTTTATACAATACAGGAAAACTAACCTTCCAAAAGCCATTTTTTAAAATGGCTCTCCCACTCAAGGCAGAACTGGATTCGTTGTTGTTATACTTTATTATACAATGTTATCTAGGAAATTGAGATTTGGGCGGATTTGAGAATGGGTTCCCATTGAAATAAGTGTTCCACATACATTAGAAAAAACCACGGTTGCTCTGGGAGAGCACTTGCAGGTGTCTCTCCCTGCTAACCAGCTGGAGCAAGAGCACTGGTCCTGACACTTTCATTTCAACACCCTAAGACTTAATTTTTCTTTGATGTCCTTCTGATCCTTTCTCTTGAAGATCTGAATGAAGTGAAACCATTACTGTAAACACAGAAGACATTCAGTGATGTTCCAAAGAGCACATTTTTGGCAGCAGTAAGCTTTTCCGGAGAGCTGCCTGAGAATTTACGAATCTGTCACATCTTGAATCCATTTTGTGAACCTTTCTTGAGGCTGCACCTGCCTCCCAGAGACAGGGGAAAGGGAGAGGCTGTAGATATATTATCCATTTGCTGATGCTTCATAAGAGCTGAAAGGGAACAGCCACATCTTATGGTCTGATTACAGCACCTTGGGTGGCAAAACATCATGTTGCCTTTGAGGGAGCACTCAGTGAGTCAGTTCTGCTTTCTGTTGTGTTTTCCGGACTACAGGGATGGGGGGTTTTTTTGAGTGAAGTGTAACTTTCTCTGAGTTATTCTCTCCGAGAAGAAAGAACAAATAGTCATGTAGTGGAGATTAGGTCATCGATTGGGAGAAAGATTCCTGGCGCTGCTGTATTTATCCTGCACTGGAGCTGCTACTGGAATAAAGAGGGCAGCAGCGAGTCACGGTTGTGCGGCATCGCAAGGGGTGGGACTGGGCGTGCAGGTAACACAGCAGAGACATCTTTGGGAAATCTGGAATGCGAATTGTGCTAATTCGTGTTCATGAAGTGCGTATTTGCTGGTCAAATGTGGGTCGTAGTAACTCGTAACTGCAAAATTATCCAAGTGTTTGTCTATAAAATATGGAATTTTTTTATTATTAGGATTTGATAGATTGTCTGTTGTCCTGTTAGATTCAGGTATAGAAAATGAATTTAAAGCTTCCTAGTGTAGTTTCAAAGTGAATTGATTATTTTTCCAGCTCAGCAGCTCTGGAAATGAACAGAAGTTCTTTTAAGAACAACACAGATTTCTTGGTTTGCTCCTGTCTGCAGGACAGTTTCACTCCTGACACTCGCTGGTGATGTGACTGTCACAGGAAGACTGCAGCTCACTTGGTTTTAATGTTTCTCCAGCCCCAGGTACAACCAGCCCGATGTGAGCAGCCACTTACTGGTGGAACTGCATGCTCTGAAACGGCAGAGGGGATCAAAAGGCTCATTTCTTGGTAACAGCTTTTGGTCAGCCAGAAAAACAAAACCCGACTGGTGGAGTCTGGATTTAGATTTTTGTATGCAGATGCTTTATAGCCCCTTTGGCTTCAGTCAGACCTACCAGGAAGGTGTAGATCTGTGAGGAATCAAATACCCATGTTCTTCTCTTTTCCACAGTTTTGGGAGGGATCTCTCAACCCACTGCATCCCTATGGACTTTATTAAAAAAAAACAGATGGACATAGGTATTTACATACATACAAACACAAATGTATTCTCTAAAACATAAATGCTTTCTAATTCTTTTTGAAGGCATCATTTCAAGGCAGGCAGTGACCTGAAGGCAGAGCATCTACTATTTTTTACTTATTCTAATACCTTTTTTAAACACCTGTTTCTAGTGGGAACAGAATAGAAAAAGCCCAGAAAGACTTTTAAGGTATGTCCTGAACAGTTCCAAACATAATTCATGATGTAGCCTCATAGAGGCTAATGTGGCTTCACAGATATAGAAGGCATCTGTACAAATACAAGGCATTTTTTTACTAACAAAGAAGCAGTTATTTGCAAATAGCTCTTCTCCCTTTTTCATGGCATGAACAATTAGCTAAAATAGTTTGAGGCAGCCTAAAGCTTTACCACAAGTATTGGTGACAATCTGTGCAGTGCAATCTATCTTCACAGTAATGCATAACAATACATTTTGTTCCTTCTCCTGCTTGTTCCTGCTCATTCCTGTGCAAATCTCCTGATAAAAGCCTGGGTTTATCTAGGAAGGTACCAATATATATCTCTTTCACACCTAGCTAAATAATTTTTCACATGGCAGCTTTAAAAGCCTCTGGGCTTATCAGTGGAAAAAATGCTTGGAAACAGAGATTTAGTACTTAAATTAGTTCTATCAGCACTCCTTTTTTTTTTTTTTTTTTGGCTGGGACTTGTTCTCACAGAACTTCAAGCTGAATTATTTGTGTTAAACTTCCTGACTGAATTCCGAACAAGTCATCTCTCCCCACAACACTGACCTTTAGTATGAGGCCAGTATAATTTTAATTTGTTTCAAGTTTCCCTTATAAGCAAGAGAACAAAAAATAATATCCCTCTAAGACCTGGTTAGTTAGCTGCATGGCAGAATATTTTCAAATTCTAAGGGGAAAAAATCCCAATAAATTTGGGTATTCCAAACTGGCATTCAAATGGCATGCATCCTGAGTGGAGTTAACTCTACCATCTTCCAGGGAACTAGTCTACAAGCTATGGAAAAACACAGGCTTCAAAGAAAGGTTTAAGTAAGCTGATTTGAATCAGGGTTATGCCCTAGTGGAGGCATCGCAGGGCCTATTCCAGACTGGTGCAGGCTGTTTCTGGCCGCGGTGGGGGCAGAGGTGCTGACTGGGGCTGCGCTTTGCCGAGCACACCCGGTGCCGGTGCTGCCCCAGTCTGCTGCTGGCACCCGCGTCTGTTCCCCCACGCGGTGAACAGGACCCAGGTAACCGATCTGGCTGAATGCAAACTTTGTTTTCCTGTCTTTTTTCCTTTGCTGGAAGAGTTTTAACCCAGATTGGTTCCCCGATCTGCTCCACTGCACAGCTGCACGACTGCCTGTGCCACCCCATGGGAGGAGGTGAACATAGGAGCAAGTGACTTAGAAGGAGCATGCTGTGCTTTCATTTTATAGCCATGATGAGATATGAGGACAGGAAGTCTCGGCCCTATCATGGCAAGGAATTGCTGTGAAATTAGATGGGTTTGACTGAAGCAAATCTTTGTAGTTCTCTGTTAGGAAGAGAAGAGATCAACATGTTTGGTGAGACAGAGCTGGGAGGGCCAGCAGTGGGGTGGGCAGCTTGGGTACCCTTGAAAACAAGCAGATCTGCTTGCTACTCAGCCTAACCCAGAGTACTGAGGAGATGTGCCACAGATAACAGCCACTGGAGAAGCCACAGTCATGTCATTTGTGGGATGTCTTTCCCTGCCTTTATCGGGATAAAAGCATGTTTCCTGTGTGCAGTTCATCGGCCGTTTCGTTCTCAGACTCACTGCTGCCCATAACTGGAAGTGCAATCATGACTTTTGCAGAGACTTGACTTTTGTTCCTCCTTGCTGGACACTTGGTCTCAGCTGCACTTGTGGGACTGCAGAGGACAGTCCCAGATGTGGGGAAGTGATTTTTTTTCCAGCACTAGGTGGCTGTATGGCATTCTGCAGTGTCCTCTACAATAGTATTTTAAAAGTTGGGAAGTGGGCCATTCTCAGATGGAAAGGCTTCTGTGTTTTCACACCTCTTCTTCAGTATGATCTTTTTGAAAGAAGAGAAGAAATGAAGGCACTTTAATTGTACAAACTTGTCACAGGCTGCAGACACTTTTATCTGTGTGGAGCTGAGGTAGGCGTGCAGCCCACCACAGAAGTGATGCTGGTGACTGGGCTGTGATTGCTGCAGTTGTGTGGTGTTGCTGGAGATGAACATTAAAGGGAGAGTCTGCATGTGTAATATCTGGTCTAGATCTCTCCAAATGCTCCTGCCTTTTGGAGGCCACACAGTGCTACCTGTGGGACACGAGGACAGTCAGGAGGGGGGTGTCCACTCTGCCAGGAGACACAGGGCAGTGGGTCTCTCCCTGCCTTCTTGAGATCCTCGTGTGTCCTGAGAGGTGGGGAGCTGCACCAAGCTTTACTCATAGACCAAGCTTTGGGAGGATGAAGTTGTCCCAAGACCTGTGCCCCCAGGCTGAGTAGCTTTGCCAAGGCCAACACATTGGCTCCCCCAGGAGCCATGCTCGGCTGCTGTGTTTCATGAAGCCCAGCCCAGAGAAACAATTTGTCTCCAAACGAAAGGCAGGCAGCTATTTTCCTTGCAGGACTGTCTCCTCTCCTTGCTCTTTTCTCTGCCATGCTCTAGTCTCTGTACATTTACCTGCCCATGCCTTTCCCCTCTCATTAGCAAAGAACAATCCCAGTGTAGTGGTTTGTGGAATCCTACATGCATAAAGGCTGATGCAGCAGGGGTTTGACGATGCTCAGTGGTGCCTCTGGTTACTTCTTCGCAGTGAACAGTAGTGAAAAACCTTTCACAACTGGAATCCTTTATGTGTTTGAGCTTCCCCTTCTGAATATTTTGTAATGATTGAAGCTACTGTAATTTTCTTCTTTTCCAAAGCTCTCTGGGGTGAAATTTGTGCAACTCCACACCAAAAAATGTGATGATACAGACCATTTATTTTGCATTTCCTTGATGGCACATGTAGTGTGATGATACATATTTTTAAGGGAAGTGGCCTAGATGAGGATTAAAGGTCTTGGGGTGTTCAAAGCTGCTGTAAATACATAAGGTGAGACACCTACTGAATTAGCAGGTCTGCTGAAATTTTTTATTAAGACACTAAGTCTAAGGCCACACTAATACATTAGGTCTCCATTGTGCTGGGTACTATATGTGGGTAGCAAAAGGTTGGTTTAGGCCCCCAGATGTTTTTTGTAACTCTGCTGAAATTCTTAAATGATGTCACTTCGCAGCCTTGTTTCATGCTTGTTTTCTCTGAATGGTTTTGAATGAAGATCCCCAGGACATAAGAGTAATGTGCAGGAGTATTTGTCCCCAGGATTTTGCACAGTTGATCAGACGTGAAAAGGAGACGCTGCAGTGACTCATCTGACCTTGTAGACCCAAGACTCAGAGTGCCGACAGTGGTCTCTGCTAAGGTCCCCATCACAAGAATGCAAAGCATTCCAGAAGCTTTCGTCAACAATTCTAGATAGCAGCCAGCAGCTTTCTCACCAATGTTACGTAAAATTGGCAGGGAACGCAAAAGACTAATTGAGTAAATGATTGCAAACTGCTTATGGAATCTCTTTAATCTCTTTAATTTATACCTAGCAACGTAAACCCACTGCGGGAATGGTACTGCTAAGGATGGCTGTGGTAGATGATTTTTTTTTTCCATTTTTAATAAGGCCAGCTTTCAGCACTGGATATAAAAATTCTTCCTATAGCAAACCTGCTATTATGTTAGGCAAAAATTTTGGCAATACTGAAAGATTTACTGGTGTTTATGTGTAAATTGTAGCATTGCAAGACTGTTGTCTTCCTTGTAATTAAAAACACGTCTTTTTCCTCAGAAACGTGCTGTCCAAATTTGAGCGGGATAGATAGATACAGGTCGTAGCCATAGCATGTTACCATCTCTAATTGGCAAAATTCATTTAACCATAACAGCAGATGAAGGTATTAGGGAGGGATTTAAAGGAGGATAATGAGGTAAATAACCTTGCAGTTCCTTCTAAATGCCAATCCTCTATAATCAGGAAGGGCCTTTTAGGAGCAAGCCTGTGAGCACAAGCAGGCAGTGGGAGAGGGTGCCCTGGGAGCTGAGAGCTGGGCTGAGCTGGGTCACCACTGCTCACGGAGTGCTGGGAGCTCCCAGCTCTGGCCAGGGAGCACCAGCCAGCACTGGGAGAGGAGCAGAGCGAGGAGGGAACCTCTGTGCTGCCTTATCCAGCCCCAGCACTCATACTCATCTAAATTACTGTCTTGGAATATCCTTAATGGAGAAGTAGCTGGGCTAGAGCTTGGGGGTTTTTTAGGGGGAGGAAAAAAGTTTGTTTCAGTGTCTAATTTTATATTGGAAGCAAACTCTTGTTTGCCCTCTGAAGGCAGCAGCTGAGCCTGATGTGTCTCTGGGGGGGGGCAGCAGTGCTGGCCGGAAGTGGCCTGCCAGGGCTGCTCTGGGATTTGTTTTCTTTTGATTATGGGAAAAATAACCCGAGATATTTCTGTGCATACAGTGCATTCTTAATGACTGACAAATACCTTGTCAAGCAGGCGCAAGGGGGAAGGGCCATCTTGAAAGACGACACAAATCTGTTTGAATCAGGCTTAAAAACCCAAACAAACTTATTTTTGGTGACTTCCAGAAGCTTCTATTATCAAAAAATAAAAAAAAAAAGAGTTAGCTGCACAGTTAAACCTGGCCTTGCTGCGGTGGGGCTTAGTGGAGTTCCCTGCAGTTCACAGCAGCAGGACAGCAGGAGGGTCTCCTCCACGGTGTCCCTGATAGCCATTGCCGATCTCCTGCAGGCAGGAACACAGCAGAGCTGTCAGGCCTCTGGGGGTTCCTTACACAGCGTGGGGGGCTTGATGAGTTCTTGTGCTGGCCCTCAGCTTCCAACAGCCACTTTGGCAGAGGAGGAGAGGAACTGGAGGTGCTGTTCTTGCCTTTCTGGTGATCACTTGGTAGCTGGCTCTGCTGGGCACAGCAGGAAGCACTGGGGAGGACAGAGGATGCTCCTCAAGGGTATCTGCTTTGAAATAACTTCAGTATTTCTGCTGGAAAAGGTCCTCTGGTGACATTCCCATGTCCTTCAAAGTTGGTGCCCTTGGCACCATGCAGGAGGCTGACCAATAACCAACTGCTGTTCAAAGCAGCCCCTGGCTGGGTCACCTCTGTCTAGACCACCTTTTGTCCACCTTTACTTTAGTTCTATATGCTGCAGCTTTTTAGTTCCACCTGAGACTCAAACACAGCAAACCCCAGGAGGGTTCATCTTGCTGGGCTTTGTTGGGGGAGGCTGTGGGGCAGCATCCAGAGACAACCCCCAGAGCAGCACTGCAGTCTGGTCCCCATCCTTGGCCATGGCCTGGCCCCGGCTGTGCCCTGCCATGGGCACAGTGGGCATTGCCTCTGCTGCCTGTCCTTGGGTGTGGCTCTGCAACTCAGGGAGAGCTCCCTCCCAGTAAAACAGGGTATTTGGTACGTTTCAGCTGGTGAGGAAGCGAGGAGTAACTACTGTCACATAGTGAGAGGAAACGTGCTTAGGTACATGTAAGTGGTGTTACCACCTACCTCTAACGAGTAATATTGGGTAACATGTGAAATACTCTGTAACACTTGGCCAGTGAATCTGATGTGACCTCCTTCTCTCTAAACGGAGAACTTTGCACACAACAGCCCTTCAGCCCCCTTATACCTCTATATGTGGATTTCTTAGTGGTATATATTGAGTACAATATTTACAGTGAGTTCATTTATGTGGGATTGGGGCTTTTTTGAGGTGGGAGGTGCTGTAAGGACAAGCAAAACCTTTGCCCTCTTCATGAGCAGATACAAAGGACAACATCCAGTGATAGTAAACTGCTGAGATTTTGGACAAAGCACACAGACACTGCTCATGCACCACAGCAAGAGAGCTTTGCTGTCCTTCACAAACAGAGGGGCAGCTGGCACATTACACACAGCCGGGCTCACCTTGTCTCCCATTTCACACGGGAGCACTGCTGAGTCCCTGCAGCAGCCTGTCTACAAAGAGTGCTGCTCTCTCCAGCAGCTCAAGGAAAACAACAGCCTTTGGTACCTCCTCCTTTGTCCTCCCTGACTGTGCCTGCTAAGCCTCCAAGCAAATTCCTGCTGCAGGAGATCCTTGGACCTGGGTGCCAACAAAGCCATAAAATTTTCGGGAAAGGTGATATGGAAATTACTGACTGCAGTGCAGTAGGTGCCTAACTTCACACTATCTTTTGGCTCATCAGCAAAGGAAAATATTTCACCTTTGAAGATATTGCGATTAATGCAAAAAAAAAAAAAATACCCTGAAATCCATCATGCTTTATCAAAGCATTGTCTGGTGGCTGCCAGAGCCATTGGTTTAGCAGGTTTTCTTCTGTATGTTGCAGAATAAAATGAGAATCAGAGAAATCTTAGGGGTTGGAATAGAGCTTAAAGATCATGAAGTCCCAAACCCCCTGCCATGTGCAGGGACACCTCCCAGTACATCAGGTTGCTCAAGGCCTTATCCAAGAAACATTAAGAGAAAACTTTGTCTTGCTCCACCTTCCTTCTTTTCTGATTCTGTTTGAATGGCACATTCTTTAAGGACTTCTGCTCCATTTCAGAGGCATTCATGGACTCTTCCATACAGACATTTTTGTTAGTTTTTCCCTCTTCTGATGGGGCTTCTGGTGAGTGATTGGCCAGTTATATATTAATTGGCAGTACATTTATTAATTTTAAAAATAAGGTTTCTGGCTTTAAAAAATAAGTTTTGATTTAGACATTTGAAAATATGCTGTGGGTAGGAGAGCAGCTAGCAGCTGATTGCAAGGAGAGCAAGTAATTTTTAAAAAATGGTTACAAATATTTTCTTTTAAATAGAAATAACATTTATAGCAAAGTAAAGGCAAATCTAAATACAGCTGCACGTCTGTCACTTTTACCATTAACTGCAGTATATCGGGGTGGTAAAAGAACAAGGAGCCAAATAAAGTGCAGCCATAGCTTTTATGGGTGAGGAATGTAGGTAGCAAATGAACTATTCCAAAAGATAAGATGTCACTGGAAGCAGCAGAATGTGTCTGAAGTGACCATAATGTTTGTTGGACCAAGACTTGCCATTTTTACAAAAGGATTCATGTGTGACAGTGACACTGTACTGAGAGCCCCAGCCTTGTGCCCAGCCAGCTTCCTCTTCTCCCTTGCTGGGAAATGCCCCGATAAGGAATGAAAAGTAAGTGGTGCAGAAAGCTGTGATGCTTGCTTTCTTCTCTATTCTTTTTCTGATATTGGAAGAAGTGAGAAAAAGGACGAATTCCCAGGTGAGCCCAGGCGCAGCCATGTGTGGAGCAGTGTCAGCACCATCCTTTTGGAAGACAGGCAGCAATGCCTGATGCAGGACACTGGTCCCTTTTTTTTGCCTCACCAAAAAAAACTCTGTGGAAAAAAATTTTTGGGAGCCATGTCCACTGATACAGGTTAAGTGCAGTTAAACATGTGGCTTGCAGGTATTGCAGATAAGTCTTGTTATTCTCTCCTTGGCACTGCACCCTGCCACACAGGCTGTTTTCATTTTCTGCCCTACTCAATTGTGTATCCATCCACAGTGAGCTTTGAAAACTTCAGGAGGTGAGACCAGAGCCCCGCAATACCTGACACTCACAGAGCAGAATTTATCACTGCTTTGTTTCCTTTGTTGCATTTGACTCACAAAGCTTCCAGCTGCAGGACTGAGGTGGCACTAGACACTGCCTGACACGGTGATTTTCTCTCCTGTCCCGATGCCCTTAGAGCATGACCCAGCACAGTGCCAGGGTCAGCAGTGCCAGGCCCACTGGCACCCTTTGGGAACCGTGTGTGTCACTGTTCCCTTCCTGTGCTGGAAGCACTGAGGGTGTCTCTGGCTTTCATTTGCCTCACCAGAGCAGCCAGTAATTAACTGATCAGTTGGCTTTAGCATTCCTGCAATAGTTTAAATGTGCCAAATTTTTAATGAACATGTTTTTTTTGGATAGTCCACTTAACCACTTGAATTACTGTGACTAACGAAAGCAGACCTTGTTCTTTGAGGCAATGACTTCCCAGACTTGTACATACAAATGAGGGGTCTGAGGATTTCTTTTTTCAGCTGTGATGCAAACCTTTAAGAATTTGTTCTTAAATGTGTTGCTGGATAGATACTTTATCACTTCTGGCAAACCGGATCTCCTCTTGGTTTCTTACTTTTTTTACAGTTTTCAGTTTGTACTTCTATGCTCTTTGTGTGAGCACAGTGATTTATGCTCTCTAATGTTGTTTATTGTCTTCAGATGGGACAGAAACTGACAGCACGGGGACAGTGCAGGTACTGCAGACATGAGCTAGTTCTTAGTACATGTTCTTAAACAACATGAGAACTTAGATTTGTTGTCTCAAAGTATTAAGAGATGGTGGGAATTGTATTGAGCACTAGGATAGGATCTCAAATGAATTTTGAACGGGAAAAAAATATGTTTTATCAGAAGTTATGGTGAGCTCCATAGCTTTTAAAGTACATAAATCAGCTGCTGATGAGCCCAGTGGTGGTGACCTGCAATTTATTCCAGAAACCAATGCCCTCTGTTTAGAGGATGACATTTTCATGTCCAGCCTAGACACCCAGTGAGGACTGATGTCTCTTATTCAGTGTCCAGTAGCTCTTGATCACTATTTGCTTAGTAGGTCCTCCTTCAAATCTCCTTATCTGCAAGTTGCCCCAAGTATGAGGCCTGTTGCACCAACCAGGATCATAGTTTTAGCAAATTCAGCTAAATTCAGTGATGACATCGAGTTGGGTGGGAATGTTGATCTACTGGAGAATAGAAGGCTCTGCTAAGGGATCAGGACAGGTTGCATGGATGGGCTGAGGCCATCGGTCTCAAGGGTCAACATAGTAAAATGCTGGGTCCTGCCCTTGGGTCACAACCACCCCCTGCAAGGCAACAGGCCAGGGCAGAGGGGCTGGAAATCTGCACACAGGGAAAGGCCTGGGGGTGCTGTGACAGTGGCTGAACATGAGCCCAGGAGCACCCAGGGCATCAGGACCAGGGAAGTGATTGTCACCTTGTGCTCAGCACTGGCGAGGCCACACCCTGAGTGCTGTGTCCAGCTGTGGGCCCCTCACTACAGGAAGGACCTGGAGGGGCTGGAGCGTGTCCAGGGCAGGGAACAGAGCTGGGGAAGGGTCTGGAGCCCCAGGAGGGGCTGAGGGAGCTGGGAAAGGGGCTCAGCCTGGAGCAAAGGAGGCTCAGGGGGATCGTCTGGCTCTGCACAACTCCCTGACAGGAGGGGACAGCCGGGGGGTTGGGCTCTGCTCCCAGGGAACAGGGACAGGACAAGAGGAAATGGCCTCAAGTTGTGCTAAGCGAGGTTTAGGTAGGATATTAGGGAAAATGACTCCACAGAACAGGTTGTCAAGCATTGGCATAACCATCCCAGGGCAGATATAAAAGATGTGTGGACGTGGCATTTGGGGACATAGGTTAGTGGTGGCCTTGGCTGTGTTGGGTTAATGGTTGGACTCAAATGATGTTAGAGGTCTTTGCCAACCTAAACAATTCTGATTTATGTACACATACACATTTTGCTGTGAGTGTGTGTGTGTTGATGGTGAGGTGTTGCATCAAATGACATCTTGTCTAGCCTCATTTATTCTGAGTCTATGAACTGTGGGGACTAAAAGCTGAGTAAAAGAGTTTGAGCTGAAGACAGCCTCACCAGCCTAGTTCATATATTCCTAATAGTTCCCATAACCAGCCAAACGTCTCTGGCTCCGTGCTGGGATGACCTGACAGTTGGTAAGGTGGATGGGCAGAGCTGGCAAAGCCCTCCCAAATCATCTGCATGCCAGGTTTAGCAGCCATGGGATTCAACAGTGTTAGAACACACGGGCTGTGGCTTGGCTGCTGTGCCAGGGACCCAATACAGTGGTGGTGTTCCCCTGGGAGCTGGGGCCCGACTCACACCCATCCTGCCAGGAATGTTCATTTTTCCATTATGTGCTTTCTGCATGGAGGCCCACATGGAACAGTTAAGATTTTTAAGTATTCTGTTCTTTTCAGTCAGGCTGATTATGAGTTGGTGTAAATTCTTGCTGCATTAAGATGTCCTAGATTTTTATTAAGTGCATTTGTGTCACCCATGTAGTAAGGTCCTGTTAAAATGCTTTGAGTTGGCCAGTCTTTGTGTCTATTTTTTTTCTTCAAGGAGAGCATGAATTGCTCATTTTGAATGAATTTTTTAAAATAATGAGTGAGAAAACAGCATGTATGTGGAGGCCATATAGGAGCATGGTACATCTATTTCAAAGCACCGAAGTGCAGACTATGTCCCTAAAAAAATTTGTAACTCTTTCCATTCTGACTGTGCAGAAGAAAAATTTGCCAAAATAGCCATTGTGGGAAAACCTCCAGGAAGTTTCTTTTCCAGCTGTGAAGTCATTTGGGCTTTGCCAAGCCAGGGTGGCAGAGCTGCAGAGGCCCCTCTGATGAGAGGGTGGCCGCACACCCAAATAGCAGCATGTGAGTTTTTGATGTCTGCCAGTCACTGGAGGGAAGAACATTCACCAGGAGAGCAGGCTGAGCAGCCTGCTGGAAAGGAAGGCCACTGAATATGAGGAAAACAAGGGAGAAACTGGCTGTTGTCCTGGGGAGACGAGACACCAGTGCCCATTCTGCCTGACAGACACAGCTCTCTCGCGGGACCACGGGGCGAGGAGGGTAAATGTAACCAAGCTCCCATCTGTGCCATGAAACTGCAGACAGGAAAAAGTGGCAAAGAGCTTCAGAAAGGCAAAACAGATAAACATGCATCTCTCTTTGATCCTATCAGAGCTCTGGCCACAGGTTCTGCATTACTGTGACTTAACAAGAATATAGAGAAAATTCCCCAAACCAAGGTCCAAGTGCTTCAAGCTAAGTTCAGAGCCCAGGCAAATACTTCTCTTGTGGAACATTCCAAAAAATAATGGGCATTTTGAAAAGGAAGTGTTCCTCAATACTGACTGTCCCCAACATCTGAACTAGCCAGACTGGTTAAAGCTTAATTAAAAAGTGCCAGAGTGACTAAATTCTTTTCTAAGTGCAGCTGCAGAACGTTAGCTGTGGGCATATTTTAGACCTTAATTAGTAACACTTGCACTAGAGGACCAAAATCTTTCATGAATGCAGCTGCAGTCAATTAATATCAGTCAGGCATTTCTGTAGGCAACACAAGGGTTCCTGAAAATTGTTTTAGTGCCCACCTAGATTAAAAAAAAATAAAACACTTACATGCAACAAACTACAAAACCAAAGATAACTACAAAATGTCTTTATTGAAAAAAGCAGATTATAGCATCTAAGGTTAAATGAAACTTCTGACTTTAATATTAAATAACTTAAGATGATAGCAAGTAGCTTCTTCTTTAGATAAATAAATCTACATTTCCCAATTTTTTTCTTCAACAATCAAGGGAATCAAACACTGAAACACAAAACCACAAGTAATTCTAAAGACTAAAAGACAGAAGCACATTGAAAGGTTTTACAAGGATATATATATACAAAAATAGTTAACTAATGTATATTTTCAGCATGTAAACTAGTTACATGATATACAAACTGGGAATTTATATATTTCCTACAAAATAAAAATCAACGTTGGTCCAAGTTCTTGGAAGAAAACTATATTCTTTTAAAGAAAATGAAAATATTTCTCAAATGAAAACTTAATTTAAGTCAAATTATATACTCTAGTTATGGCATTAGTTACAGGATGAATCACAAACTTTTAAACTTTTCTTGAAACACAAGAAAGCAGCTTCTGTCTCCTTTAGAGCTTTGGTTTACTTTACTACTCTGGAATTTCTGGTCTTAAAGAGCTCCTCTAGCCATGTTTTCCTTTTGAAGCTCCACCTTACAAAATATATACACACACGTGCACACAAGTGAAAGGAAAAGGAAAGAAACCCAAACAAACCCTCTCTGTTAGCTCAATTCTCGGAGTGCATTTTTTTGTTTTCAAGTGACTGTTTTGGTCCTTTCTTTGGAACGTGTCCTCCCGTGGACAAGGGACCCTGCACTGCCCACAGCAGCTTGTGCTGGAGGGGCTTGGGAAGAGTCCCTGTCTACAAGGAAAGGTGCAGGCCTGATGCAAATGAGAACAGGTTGTTATTGATGTAACTTCATGGAAATATTCTGAAAGTACAGTAAAGGCTTCTGAAGAACAATTGCACCGTAAGATGAACTTAGGAAGTTTTCATCTGTGTTGAACTGATTTAACATAAGAATATTCCGGAACAAAAAAATTAAAACAAGATTTCTCATTTACATAATTCCCCAGGCAGGAGGTAAAATGTGCAGAAATTGCCACTAGCACTAAAGAGTACAGCACATCATTATTTTAGGTTTGATTTTATTTTTCTCTTTGATTTGAAAAAAATACCCAACCAAACCTGGCAAATTTCACTCAAGCCCCAGTTTTTATAGTAAATGCTGGAAAAGCAAAGCTGTACTTCGTAATACAGTAATGGAATGCATCTGTCTATTGAAAATACTAGAAAAAAGACTGCTGCTTTCTGGTTTTAAACAAATGGCTTATTCTATATTGACATACTACCTTTCAGAATTTTTACCATGATGACACTTAACAGATCAGAACTGCACAGAACTACAAGAGACTGAAAAATCAGCATGTGAAATGAAATTAAATATTATTCTGTACTACAGGATGGCTGTTTAAAAAAAAAAAAAAGGAAAAAAGGTCTGGTATGTACATGTTTGAAAGTGTGCTGTCCCTTGGAAGTATGTTGGAAACTTAAACCTGCCCCTGATGGAGGCAAAGCATACAGGAAGGTGGTGGCAGAGGACTGGGCTGAATGCCAGAGTAAGTCACCTCCAGCTCTGTCCACTGTCAGTGTCAAGGTTTTGCTTCTCTACTGGTAAAGCAAAGCATTTTTCAAGTTCAGCAAGTAACTGTTCCCAGGAACAGACCCAAACCTTCTCTGTGTATTTTACTCATCTTTTCTTAATTTGGGCTCCTTAATATATATTATAAAGACATGCAAGTGAAAATGCCTCAAAGCTAAATGTGGTCCAAAGCACCCTCCTGCAAAGGAAAAAGCATTCCACTGCAGCTGATGTTAAAAGTTTATCCTGAAGCTCTGGCACCTTCCACGTTTGTAATAACCTGAAGGAATTGACCTAGTCATACAATCCAGTTTAAGACATTTTTTTCCCCCTTTCTCCAAGATTTGCTGGCACATGTAGTTCCACTTCCTCCTGAGGCTGGGCTGCTGACTATGGACACAGAGGGGGTGTCTGCAAATGCAGAAGTGCACGTGCACTCCTGGCCTCTCGTTTGCAGGTCAGGCCTCTTTCACCACAGCGTAGAAATAGGGCACTGATTGCACTGTAGTTCCTTCAAATCCTGGCATTCACAATAAACATGTTAATTATAAACTGATATATTAACTACAAAATTACTTTGCCCGGGAGCATTCAGTAGGACAGGTTAAGCTAGGCCAATGGAAGTCTGGCAGAAGTTCAGGAAGCATCCCTTTTGTTCCTTACTAACAGAAAAAACCAGTTCTCAGGAATTTTTCCTGTTCCCCCACCCCCCACCTTTCCCCATAAGGAAATTCCAGACTATCGAAAAATTCAGTTAAGGGAGTTAATTATTCCACTTAGGAATTAGTGGCCATTGGATGCTCTTTGTGCTTTTCAAGAGCACCACAAATGGCTTTCAAAAAGTCAATGGAGCATATGAAACTAAACTGCAATGGTGTTGCCAAATAAGTAATTCCATCAGTCTGCATGCTGAATTTAACACGGGATCATTTCCGAACGGATCGGGCAGATTCTCACGTGTTGAGAACTGGCATGGAAATGTCCCAGTTTACACATGCCAGGAATCTGGTCTGGTATGTCTACTTCCTCTGGAGCTGAGGAATTTTATTTTATTGTAACTTTGAATACAGTTAAAGACAGCAATGATAAATTGCAGCTTCAGGAAGGCTGGGTCAATTCTCATGAGAATGGCAAGGAATTTTTTTGACATACAGATGTGTGATTTGCATGTAAAACATCAGCACATGGTAGAAAACAAACCATAAAAAAAGATTCATCTAACTTCCTATATGGAAGACATATATTTCTCCCCAGAGGTCTGAGGGTACTGTAAAAGCTTATGCAAAACATGAAAGCATGTACATTTTATGTACAGCTAATACTTGTTGTAAATACCAATGTTTCAATGGTCTGACTCTCCAAATTACTATTCCTGCTAAACTGCACTTTGTTTTCCAATTAAGACAATCACCATGATCAGTTCAAAAGTAATCTCGAAAAGAACACAAAGCTGAAAAGGTAATACCAAACCACTGTGCCTCTCTTTAATAATGTCTCAACATACAATCATAAAGCAGTTGGTAACAAATGAAGTCTTGGATAAAAGAAGCAGTATAAAGACAAGTGTACCTTTGCATAGAACCCTATTAAACAAAAAAAACATGTTTGAAAGATGAATGCTTTAGTAAGTGCCAAATGGTCCAGTTGATGGGAATGCATTTTGAAGCCATGGCTACACAGCCAACAATTACAGAGGGCTGCAACTGCTGACCCTGCACGTGCCAATCTTTTGGATACAATCCTCTGTACAGTGGGTTTTACATCAAATGCTTGCCATATTTCTTGAACAAGCTAAATAATTAGTCATTGGATGACTGTGGGACCCTGTAGGATGGAGAGCTGGCCTGATGCTTCTTCACAGAACACCCTTCTTTAAGCTCACTGAAAACTGCCCTGGCTAAAACACCTGCTTGCTGCCTATTCCCTACTTCTGGAATCTAAGTATTCTCTAAGACCAGAATTCAACAAAACTAGCTAAAATGCTAGCATTTATCTTATCATGCTTACTGCAATATGATAAGGTGCTAACTTTTGGAAAGTAATTCTACACTCCTTACTTGGGTGAAGTCTCCACTGAAGGAAGTGAGTAGGGAGTGCAGAACAGCCCTTTGTACCATTGTTTTTAGGAATACTGCCACTTACAGTTTAGTGGTGAATTATTTGTTCAAGTAGACAGTGTCTCAGTGAAAATGTCTAGATAAAAGAATGCATATGTACAAGATCAGAAAAGGACCCCTCACCTCTGATTCAAAAAATAAATACCTGGTTTAGATGGTTATTACTGGAACCTCATCTTTAAAGGAACATGAAAGTCATTTCTAGATTTTTGTCTTCTCTTTCGAACGGCTTATTGATCATGGCAATGCCTTTCAGAGTTCTGTGACATGCATGGGGTAGCTTGGAGGTGGATGTGATGGCAGTTTGATATTAAGGCGCCTGATATGACAGCTGTGGCAGAGCAAGTGGCCCTCGAGGGGGTAACAGCGGTGGCCTTCCTCGTCATTGAGCTGCAAGCCACAGTCCTAGAAGAAAGAGAGACATCCCAGGTCAGTGAGTGGCTCAGGCAGGCCTCTCACAGCACTGCTGGTCCATCCTGCACAACATGGAGAGCTCCCTCCCCACCACCAAAGCCAACAGCCTCCACAGCTGCTGGGAGGTGCACCCTGACCATCTCATGCTGACAGTACTGAAAGCAAACAGCACAGCCTACAGTAGTGCCCAGCATTTTTTTCAACACTGTTTCCCATTCTGGTGTCTTCTTCGTCTAATAAATGTTGATGCAAATCAGCCAAAAAGCAGGCCAGGGGCTGACCCTGACAAATACAACCTGGAAGAGGCTCGAACAGAGAAGGAGCTAATTCTGCAGCAAGGCAGTGGACAAGATGTGGGGGAGCATAAGTAGAGAATGAGAGGAGAGGAGAAAAGAGGGGAGAGGTGACATATCTTCCTTCTGGAGCAGGGCTACACTGTCTCTAATTGGAATTAAAAGAACTTAAAGACTTCAAGGCCAGTGGTTCATCATTAGTGGAAATGCTGGTACCACTGGAACTGACACATAGCTACAAACAGAAAAGCAGCTAACAGTGATCCTGCCTGCTGACTGATATGTACACTGCAATAGAGACCATCCTGATTTCCAGCTGCCATCATTGCAATTCTGAGGGCTTTTGGAAATCATCGAAGTTTGGTGCTCAGATTTAATGTTTCAAGTATGTTAAGTACTTAGAAATTATTACTGTGATCAGTTCTGAGAAACCAGAGATTCAAAATATGTATCTGTGCACTTAATAGAAAGAAAGAAAAAAAGAACAAACTGGGCATATAGGTTATCTTAGTATTGAAAACAAATGCAAAGCTTTTAACTGAACACAAAGTATAATTTTTCACAGCTCAAGTGTAAATCCTCAAATTTTACAATACTGAAATAAGACTGAAAATGGGTTTTAAAGTAAGCTTTAGAACTGGAGTGCTAGTTTAGAGAGGTCTTCATCAAAGTATCTGCCAAGGTAATTTTCTGTGTGTTGTTACATATTATATAATGATTTTATGGCAAGTTATACAAGATTTAAAATTATAATGTAACAGTTTCAGATGCCCTGCAGATATGCCAAGTGTATCTTTTTCCCTCTCCAGAACTGAATTCCCTTTCTGCAAGGAGAAAGCCTGCCTTGTCAGTGGATTCCAGTTTCAGAATGGGGCTCCAGTGATCGATAAAAGGGCTTGAACTCCTGCACAGAAGTCAAGTGGTTGCACATGAAAGAGATGACACAGAAAAGCAGCAACGTTTCCAACCTGACCACTGACTGTGCGTGGCCACCAGGTGAGGATGACAGCAACAGCAGATGAGAAGTGGCTGCCTAAGTCAAGGCAGCCTTTGTTACAGTCCTCATGCACGCATCTCAAAATAATGGCACTCACTTTTGAGCAGCATTTGGGGACAGCAGTGTACAGAGAGCCTGATTTGAGACCATCAGCCAGTAACCCAGCCTGCTGACACATGGCTAACTCCTGATTTCTCTACATAAATGCACTCTGCCTTTCTGGGCAGATGTGGAGGCAGCTTGATTTGCCTCAAATGGGAAGGAGAATGGGGAAATGAATAATGAAACAGAATGGAAAATAAACCCCCAGTGGGACATTCCATCATTAAGTCAATAGCCTGAGAGCAGGGGAGGGAGCTGTCATCTTAGGTGAAGCCTGCACAAAGCAGTAATTTGGGGAAGGAGGAGTGAAGTTCAGCTCCCCAAAATACTGTGATTTCCTGTGCAAGTTCTCTTGAAAAGTTAATAGAAATGGATGGAGTATCAGGTGTCTGTTGAAAGGAGATAGCTGAGTGGGTGGGGCCTTCCTTACATTTAGGTCCGTAACATTTCAAGATGCCCTGAATTTTGTTACTTTCTCTCTTAGTCAGAAGATTCTTCGTAAAACCTTTGCGCATATGAAGTGCTCGAAGGCAGCACTGCTGCATTATTGCCCCTGGTCCTAACAGGTAAGATCTGTGTGGGTATTTGTGTGCTATGTCAGAGTGCCATATCTACGGCAAAAGGGAAGTTTTTGGTTGATCCCAACTTAGTGAGTTTGTTTCCCTTCTTATGCTCCTGGATGCAGGACTAAGGATGAACTCAGGTCTCCTCTCTGAAGCAAGAGCACTAATTCCACAACTTGATCTGTGGCAATAAATGTTTAAATGTTCTGCACAATACGAAACTACTCCCAAAAAAGTGACAGAAAGTCAGTGGTATCCTTGTCTATTTCCTAGTAAAGAATCAATATTCATACAGCATGGAAAAACCAGATCCCTTAGAAAAGCCTTCCAGTGAGACTCCCTTCCCTGTGCAGCCAATGCAAATTCAAGTCTCCTCAGATCAGAGCCCTACAGACTGTACCTAGAGATGAGGAAAAAGAGAACTGGTACCTACTCTGTCCCCATCCAGAAGTACTGAGAAAATTCAACCCGATGAACCAAGCCCAGATTTGAAGTTAATATATTAGGAAAAAAACCCTCCAAAACTAATCTGGTACTGGTGATGGCAGCACCACTTCCAGCCCAGGCAGCAGTCACCCCTTTGCCTTCCTCCAGGAGCTGTGGGGCAGAGGCCTACCTGCCCAGGTGTGCAAGAGCCAGCGAGTGCAGCCCATGGGGTGAGTCAGGGTCTCCCCCGAGGCAGAGCAGAGACCCCCCCCCGAGGCAGAGCAGAGACCCCCCCCCGAGGCAGAGCAGGGCCCCCCGAGGCAGAGCAGGGCCCCCGAGGCAGAGCCTGCCGCAGGGCGGGTGGGCACAGCCCGGGGCTCACCTCGCAGTGGTAGCACTCCACGTGGTAGTCCTTGTCCATGGACACCACCCGGATGGTCTCCTCGGAGCCCTAGGGGGGAGCAAAGAGAAAGTAAGAGTGGTTGTCTAAGCAGCACTTTTTCAGTCTTCACTCAGTGCCCAGCCTGTTGCTTTGGAGAGCTGTTTCCCTGGGGGATCCCTCTTCCCCCACGCAGCAGAACTCCGTGACCGCTGAGGGTCTTGCCCCGGGACATGGCACTGCACCACTCCTCGGCTGTGTAGCAGCAGTGTGGGTGTCTGGCACATCTAAGCTGCACGGTTCATTTGGGAAGTGTAGCCAAAACCTCATCCTCAAGGAACAAATCAGTCTTGAAATCAAGTAATCTTCCAAGGGCAGCCAGGATCTGAACAAATTACCAGTCAAAAACCTGCTCACTGGGTAACTTTTCCTTGTATACATCGTGCTCTGTTTTCCAGGACTTGCGTTCCCCTCAAACCATCTGCTGCACAGCTCTTTTGCACATGCACATGTCACCGTGTGTCCCCAAAGGGACTGATATACCAGTCTGGCAGGTAATTATGTGCACAGGCCAAACCTCAGCGTGAGGGTGGGTGCAGCCGAGTTGTGCAATTCCTAGCTGTGCCCCAGGCCCCAGTCCATACCCTTCTAGTAACCTCACAGGCTCTTTTCCTGATCCACTCTGAAGACAGAGCTCATTAAATTGGTTGCCTTGCATTGTTTCCAGTTCCAGGTGTGGTTAGAGCACCAGATATGACGTGGACTATGTCTGAGAGAAGCTGTGGGCAAGTTAGTACCTGCATTGCTAGACTTGAACTAACCTAAGAAATCTCCCTGGGAAAGAATATGGAGTCTGTCCTGCTAGTCATCAGGTGAGTCAGCACTATGGCTGCCTTTTATTTCTTTTTCTTTCTTTCTTGAGAAGAAAAAAGAATTATTTTTTAGGACCCAAATTCGGTGAAATTTACATAGAGGTTTTCTCCTCCCCCATCTCTCCCCCCCCCCCCCCCCCCAACAAGCAGTTCTGGTTCAGCCTTTATAGGGCTTTTTAGTTATGTAATGGCCAATTAACAGAAATACTGATGACAAATGAGAGTAATGTGCAGAGTGATGGAGGTGGGCATGTGAGAGGCTCTAGCCTCAGGCTTTTCCAGGGCACAGAAGCTTACAGGAGGGAAGCTCTGGCTCTATAAACATGACCGGAGGAAAAGCAGGGAGATGCTGAGGCCCTTGTTTACAAATGAGCTGGTCAGTGACCTCAGCAAAGGGAACTCGGAGGGTCCTGCACCCACCAGAGCAAGAGGAAGCCCCACTCTGGGGCTAATTGTGCCAACAACACTGTCAGCACAGGCTGAGCTTCCAAGCAGGTTCCATTTTTGTTGTTGCCTTTTTCAATCCCTTTAAGAATTTTCATTCCATTGCCACCTGAGGACAACAGACTGTGTGGCCTTCTCACAGACTCAGGATAGCCATCAGATGTCTTTTCAAAGGCTTTACTTTCTGGGTTGTTCTTGGAGCCCCAGCCAGTATTTTCAATTAAATGAGGTTTCTAACAGATTAATGAAGACCTGGAAAGCACCCTAAAGATATAAAGTACTATGCTGTAGAAGTAGTATGACTATTACAACCTCTGGCAATGTTTGGGAGTGACTTTACTGCTGAACTGTGTTTAATTTAGTATCTAACTATATAGATTCTGGGAGAGGAAGGAAAAGCGTTTAGTGTGTTTTCAGCAAGTGCCCATATGCCCACAGCTGTTTTCCCTAAGAGTCAGTGCATGTTAACACCTACCTGTGCTGGGAGGATCGGCTGGTTACAGGAAGCACATTTTGGTGCAAAAACCCTAGGGTGCAAGAAGAGAGTGTTCCAATCACATTAAAGCTTCTTCAGAAAGTAGAACCAGGAGAGCCATTCTAATCATGCCTTGTTTTTAGTAAAATAGAGATCCACAGGATTTGAAACACCTCTAGTGTTTAGTTCTTCCCAGCCTTGAGGCATAGTGAATCCACCCCTCTTCCTGCACATGACCTTTTTCTTTCCTTCCTTTATTTATAAAACCATTCAAATTCTTCCAGAGCCTTGATGCTTGACTGCAAAGCAGCTCCTGACTTAGGGACTGTCACTCTCTGACATCAGGAAGATGTAACCATGCTGAACAGGAGAGGGGCTGATTGTGGCCACGATCTACCAGCTAAATACACAGCTGGGCTTATGGTCCACAGCTGCATTTTATGCCAATCACTGAGCCAATGCTCACTGTGTCCTTGTAACACGGTCAGACTGGCAACAACAGGGTTGAAGTCAAGGTGATTTACTCCTGATGCATAACTGAGTTGTTGGTTAACTGGAGCTAAGAGCAGGATCCTGTTGCCTTTGAGCAGAATCAGGAAGGAGTCCAAAAGCAATCTCTTAAACCTCTACCTTTTGCCAGGTAAGGCTAAAATTGTTGCAACACTAACTGTAATTACATGTCTTCTGTCCGTTAACAAAACTTACACCCATGTCAAGCACTGCCAGAACCTCCACTCTTGCAAACAGCCAGCAGAACCTACCAACACTTACAGAAGTGGCCTGGTATATTTAGTATTGGTAGTCCTGAAAGAAGTAGAGGAACAGCCCCCAAGAAACGCATCCTCTGACAATTTGATTTTCAGCCTCTCTTGGCCACTGTATGCCATATTGGGCCCATGAAGTACTACTTAATAAACCTTGAAATACTCTACAAATACAACACATGAAAGAAGCAGTTGAGGGAGATCTGAGCAAATATGAGTGACCTTATATCTGTTACAAGGCTTATAACTACATCAATGATTTAACTACTATAATTTTTCTGAGCATGCAGTGGATTTGTGTACTCACGTATGGTAGTCTTTGACACAGTAAATATTGTTCTCCACATCTACAGTGAAGGGGACTCCATCCAAACACTCGTTACACACCACACAGCGGAAGCAGCCAGGATGGTAGGACTTTCCAAGGGCCTGTAAGATCTTATGAGGCAAACAACAAAATAAGTGGATGCATGATTACATGAGATATTCTCTCCCCATAAACTGCTGTGTCTCCCTCATTCTTAATACTGACAGTGAGAAAAGCACTTCAGGATGAAATTACCACTCTGCAGATCTGTCAGCAAGGGGCCTCTTAAAACAATCAATTTGCTTATTTTACTGGGTTTCAATATGCTCCCAATGAAGAGCAAGAACTGAAAACAGAACTGAAAAAGAACTGAAAAGAAGCCCATCAGTTTTAGCTCTGCAGGGCCAGTATTGCCAATGGAAATTAAAAATGGTTTCACAAACCACTTCTGGGGAAATCCCAAATACAAGTTACTGGGATACAGTTACTTTACAAAACTCAACAGGCTGTGACAGACAGAAGCCAAACTCATCATTACTCAAGAAGTTAAATAACAAAACATGCAAATAAAGAGGTGCCTCTTTACTAATGAAGGATCCTAATCCCCCAGAGTTATTGACTGGTTATCACTCAGTCATAGGGGCCCATCGGTTTCTGATAAAATTCCATCACTATCCATGTGTTTGGATACTGATCCATGCACCTGCCCAAGCTTTTCCCATGCTGACCTTCCCTACTGCATTTTAAAGGTTTCAAGGAAAGGTCTGATGCAGCCTTGGCTGCACTACTACAGAACAGATCCCCTCCCTCCTGACATCCTTGTATGTAACACTCAGTGTGGCATTGGGACATCGAGGAGGATGCCGCAAGCCCAGAATTTTGGGTGTAAGAAGTATCTTTGGTAGGTAATTTCAAAAAGCAGCTGCTAGCACAGTGCTCAGCTTGGAGCTGCTGGGAAGCTTGAGATGAAATATCTCCCCAGACCAAGCTCCCATGACCCTATAGGTGACTCTGTGAATAAAGATCAAAACAACAGGAAAGAGGTACAGGGGGAAAAGGCCAATTTAATTTAACTTTTTTTCCCCTCTCTGCTGAAGCCCTGTAGGTCAGTGAGGGGTATCAGACTGTGTGACTGGCGAGGCCGTTCCCAGCCAGAGCCAGCTGGCCCCCGTGCCAGGGCCGGTGCCGCGGCAGGAGCGCGTCGCGCTGCCAGCCTGGCACCGCTCTGCAGCCGCAGGCACTGGCCCAGGGCAGCTCCTCAGGCAGCCCTGCACAGCCCCGGCTCTGCCCCGGGCCAGCACACGGCACGGCCGGGCCGCGCTCCCAGGCAGGAACCCACCGGAATCAGCCGGATAGGAGTGCTGAACTCCTGCAGCTCCCAGAGCCGTTTCCTTTCGTCAGAGCACACTTGCTGATGGGAGAGAGGCAGACAAGCACCTGCCAAGCTTCCAGCCAGTGAGCTCCACCAGCGAGACAGTATGGGCTCTTGCCTGGGATTCTGCAATTAAGGGCCAGCTCAAAGCATGCAAGTCAGGGTACCCCTCCCCCTCCCAGCATGACACAACTCTAGAAATTTGCTCTTGGGTTAAAAAGAACAATATCCTTGTCCAACCAGTGGTGCCAGGATATGAGCCAGAATCCTCATTAGTGAAATCTCTGTTCCAGCTCCGACTGAACCTCTGTGTGTGCAACATAACAGCTACTTCTCTTAGGCACACTGAGGTTCATGCACACTTAAAAGCAAGAGGAAAATAGATACACTAAAGGATCTGCTCTTCTTCGTTGTGCAAACCACTTCATTTTGTTCAGAAATTTCTGCTTAGGAAGAGCACACCAAACTCTTCCTACTTTCACCTACTGAAACGATGCCAGTAGTATCTGGCCAACCCAACCCTTTGATTTTTTTTTATTACAAAAGTAACTCTGACTACTAGTTCCTTAAAAATCGCAGTGGCAATAATGCATTTTAAATGACATGGAGCAAGCAACAGAGGGTAAATGAAGCAAGTCACGGAGCAGGTGACAAACCTCAGGACTATTGATAATGTCCCTCTCTGTTCTAGCCCAGATTCCACCCACTTGACTGAGCTGTTGTTATCTACTGTCTTACAGAGCACACCCGCTGTGTTCCTTTACTATGTTCTCATACGAAGTTGTGCTGTACTTTCCCCCTTTAGTATTAAAATTCTATTTTATTTTAACTCACAAATGACAGAATAACATCCTCCCATATTCTTAGGTAGCAAAGAAGCCCAACTTTCTGTACTTAATAGTAGTAACAGAGCATGAAGGTATTTGTATTTACTGCCTCAGTTTCAAAAACTACATTGACAGCAGTGAAGACACAATGAGAGCCTGGGCAGAAAAAGCAGATGTCTCACAGTGCACTTCCCAAAGCAGAGGGAAGCCAAGTTACCTGTCATTAGGAGTTTTGGTCTCTTACCATTTCCATTATGAGGTGTCCACAAACAAAGCACTTGTCTGCTGTTTGCTGAAAACCTGAATACTGTTAAAAATGACACAAAAGAAAGGATCATTAGTAGACACTCCTCTAGCCATAGAAATACCTTTTAGGTGAAGGCTGTGCTATTTTCCAGCCTGTGCTGTGTATGACATAGGTTTGGGAGACAGTGACTCAGAAGCCTTTGCTCAGCTCTTGCAGCATGTTCAGAGATCTTCTTGGCCTTCTGAACAACTGCAATATTTCCACTGAGATTCCCAATGTCACGGCATTATTGTAAGTTTGATTTTTTATTTTTAAAGTCTATTTGGAAAGTTTGATGTGCAGAAATCAGCTTGAATTGACTCTTCTTGTGGTTGTTTTAAACATCATAGGACTCACCTTCCAAATCCTAATATTGGCGACCTCAGACTTTGGACCTACATTTCACTCAGTGCTATTTGCAAGCTAGAAAAATAAAGATAGGCCCAAGAAGGATTTAGCTGCCTTGTGGATACCAAGCTTTTCAGCCAGGAGAGAATCCAGCAGTGCACTCATGGGAGCTTGAGCTCGCTGCACAATGTAGGCAGCAGTAAGGTACCTCAGAAAGATGGTCCAAACCCCAGCTGCCAGCCCATGCTGCAGTGCCAAGGGCACGGCTCTGGGGAGATGCTTTGCCTGCTTGGGACCGAAGCTCTGTGTTACCTGAGTGGTCCTGACCTTAACTTTGTGCTCCTGTCCCCAGAGCAGATCCTGTTTCACATGCCAAGGTCTGCTTTTAGCCCTCTGTTTAGAGGTATAGAAACACCATCCAGGTTATCAGACTGACCTACCAAACCACACCCTACAAACAAGAGACATCTTCCTGAGGAACTCCAGCCATGTACATTTGAAACTGGTGTTTGCAGTGGCTGAACTGTGCCCTCACCCTCTGCAGTCCCATCTCAGCTGAGAGCTGTGTGTGCACCGTCCTGCCAGAGGGAAGGGGTGCTCACCTATCTGGGGGCGTTGCACAGCGATGCTCTTTTAGCAGAGCTCACCTGAAATGCGCTTTAGTTGCACAAGATGAGGAGGGGAGCATGAATGTAAACCAGACTGTTCTCCTAGAACACAGGTTAATTGGCTCAGGCACCTAATGCCTCCTCTGAGCCCCAAGAGAGCTTGTATCTTGCTCCATTCCCCCCTGCTTTAGTGGGGATTAACCGTCCCCTCACATCAAAAGCCTGTGGTTCCCAGCCTGGAGCCACCGTATGTTTTCCTTTTCATTGGAGTGAGGGGATTACATGTTATGTTGGATCAATAGGTTGGAGACAAAATTATTGTTGCTATGCAACGAAGAGATTATGAAGGAAGAGGTCTTGTAGGCACTTTGATGGGCCCGGAAGTCAGTAAATGATGGTATAACAACTGTCACAGTCTGAAACTTACTGTGCCCTAAGAAACACAGCTCATGCAGTCTTAAGAAACTTTGAAACTTCCCTAGAACAGATCGGGGTGTTGAGGAACAAATACAGAAGTGGGTAGTGCTAGCTGGCTGTTTCTGCAAGATACTACTTTCATTTGCTTTTTTGTTCTTCTTACTGATGCAGAAAAAAGGTCTCATTGCTTGGGATGTTTCTTGGCTGCCCTGTGGCTGAGTAACCCTCTGGCTAGACGGCTTCCTAGGGCTGGGAACTCCAGGCTTACTGGAAACAGGTGGGCAGGTCCTAGTGACACAGACAGCAGAGGATTAGCAACAGCACAAACCCAGCTAATTCTAAAATCCTGCTGGAATGAATTTACCAGCACCATCTGGCTGTCATTTGATAAGGAATGCAAAGGAGCATTCACCCAGCTATTGATTAAGAAGGGACATTATTCCCCAGGACAGAATGGCATAGTGGTCAGATTAACGGCATTTATTGCTAACTAGATTGTCATATATTATACTGTTTGTCAGAAAGAAAGGCTTTGCTGACACAAAATCACTCTTTATATAACTAACCCTATTAAATGAAAACCATGATTTGTTTTTAACAAGAGAATTGTTATTACTCAAACACATCCAGAACTAGATTACCCAATTAAGAAGACTTTGCAAAATGGCAGTAAGTCTAATAGCAGTGACAAAATATTTCATGGGCTTAGGGAGCTGTCCTTTACCACTATTCTCTCTCCTGGTCACAGCGTCAGTCCCAGACAGACTGAAGGCCTGGTTCAGTGAGATCAGGGGTTTGGATTCAGGTCTGCTTGTGTTTTAAATCTATTTGGACTGAAAAAGAAGAACAGCCTCAGAGCCCAGCAGCACTGTTTTCTACACGATGGCAGTACTGTGGACACTGCTGCTAAAAACAATAAATTACTTTCTCGACATTTCTGGAGCTTACTGTAAACTGCTTCTTTGCACTGTTTGATCTTAATTTGGAGTGTTCAAACAGGGCTACTGTACTAAGCTTTGAATTTTAGAAGCAGAGCTTAAAAGTCTTAAAATACTAATTAAAATTGTCAATGCCTGTCTTTGAAGCACTCAATTATTAACAACCTTCACAGATCTTGTGTGTGCAATGGGAGAGGAGTTGTGACTTGCTCCAGACTGCAGACAAGGCAGAATGGCCTCTTTATTGTTTCTGAGCACACCAAGAGCCTCCTAGGGTGGGCTCCCAGCATGGCTGGCTGGGAGAAGAACTGGTCCCCAGAGCTTGTGAACAGGTAACTGCGGGAGAGGAGAAGGTTTCTCTACACAGACTTAGAGCCTTTTTTATTCCTGACAGAGCCAGAGGGGTAAAAAGAGCTTTTGAGCACACCAGCCCCCATTCACAGTCTGGAGACGTGAAAACAGACTGAGGTGAAGCAGTGAAGGGACGCAGGCTGATAGGCAAGACCCCCATGGAGAAGCCAAATCTGGGCTCTGGTTCCTGTTCCCATGGAATTCATAGGTGCAATTTCATCCAGGATCTAAGCAGTGTGGGGCTCAGTTCTAGCCCTACTCTACAAGGGTTCCCTCTGTGCCAGGTTCTTAAAAAAAGTATTTTGTGGGCAGAGCAGTAAAATGATGTAAATACAGACCAATCTCAGTCTGGATGGGAACAGTCAGAAGTCCATGGACACTCAGTATCCACAACAAATGGGAAGCTTAATTTTGAACTCTCCCTAATATTCATTACAGATACTCCTTAAGCATATATAAAAACACTGAAAGAAGTTGTTATTAAAAGACCAGCTCTGCAATTCAAAGCTGAAAATGAAGTGTTACCCTTTACTCTCCCTTCTTTGACTCAGGAGAACAATGCTGGATACACCAGGATGTAAAGAAAACAAAGTGCAATTTGAAGAGCTGGCATATTATTTTTTCCGATTTCTTAGTTTGGCCTCAAATGTTTTCTCATTTTCTCCCTTATTTACCTTGTCCTTGTCTTCTCTACCAGGATAATAAAACCTCATTTTATATGCACAAATCAAGACTTTGTAATTCAGCTCCCCAATGATACGTACATAAAATAAGACTCAGGGAAACTAAATAAACCTTGAGAAATATGTTAATTATGTTAGAATAGAGGAGTAAAAATAAAGTAGAAGACTTGGCTGACTGAACTTTTCTTTTGTTTGCTGTCCAATATACTTTGATTATCAAACAGACAAAAAAAAAAAAAAAAAAATCTCTAATGATCCTGTCCAAGAGTCTTTGTTTCAATGTAAGAGGAATACAAGTCCCCTTCTGTCCTGAGTATTTAGGCCTGTTAGTATCCTCCTGTGATAATCTTGGGGTTTATAACTCTTCTGTCTAATATGCAATATATCTAAAAGAAATTAACAATGAATTTTGAGCATATAATGAACAATTATGCATGGAGGATAATCCCACCAAGTACTATGAGAAACAATTTCTCCTGCCTGCTCTCAGTCCTGTAGCAAATCCTGGTTGTCTACAAGGGTCTTTTAAAGTTTGATGTTCCCATCATGATTTTCAAAAGAGAAATATTCAGAAAATAGTGTGCCTGAAAAAGGCTTCAGGACCCAAACTTTCTACCTTAGGCAGTGTCAGGCCTTTGAAAAGACATGTCACTGCTCCTCCCTCACATGCCTAACTGTGCCCAAGGAGGGGCTGGTGCTCTTCCCTGCTGTTCTGCACTCAACAAAACAAAACCTTCCTCCTGGAAACAGAGCCTGGAATCTCATTCAGGCCCATTTGCTTCTTTGATGAGGATGTTCAAAACCTGCTGAAGGTTTGTGCAAGCAGAGCAAGTGGGTTACATTTCAGTGGGTGTGGCAGCTGCTGCCCCGGTAATGGTATGAAGCTGTAAAATCTCCAATTCACTGCTGCAGCACTGCAAAGTCACCCAACGTGGCTGCTCAGCCGAGGCTTGAGATTCCTACTCTTTTATGCTTTAAGAGCTTTTGAGCGGGATGATAAGGAGTTTTTGCCAAAATGCTTCAGGCATTTAATTCTGAAAACTAATTTCTGAATTGGGTGCTATGCTAATAATGTATTCCAACCCCAGGCTGCCTGTAATCCCTCACAGACTCTCTGCTCCTTGGTTTCCCATTAGCAGAGCATCTGTCTTCTCACTGCTGTATTGTTTGTGCTCTGCATGGGACCCTTACTACATGGCACACAACAATGTAAGAAATTCATGGGATCACATTAAGAGAGGGAGCAAATATCAAATTTGGTTTCATGCAGATGGGGTTTTGTTGTTGTTTTTTACACTCATATTTAAATGCAGCGATTAAAATGAACTGGACAAAATGGGGCCTTCTCAGGCTCAAAGATAAAGGAGCCTCGTGGCAGGTGACAGATTAACTAAAGGAAAATAGTCCACAACTTTACTCTTCATCCTGCTGAAACCCTTTCATATATCCTGTTGCTTCAGTCTGTCTTGCTGTCCGTGAGGAAACACTACACAGCAGTTTGCCTTCTTGCTTCTGTCTTTCCACTTTGTTGTGTTTGAAGAACAAGGATAGGGCAAGGAGGGACTCCACGCTCTGCAGGTAGCAGGTGGTCTGGCCATGCACAAAACTCTGCCAAAACCCAGGAATTCAACTGGTCCTGAACTCTGCCCCTGGAAGTCAGGCATTTCATAGCCCCTGAGAAGGGACCAGCCATTTACATCCTACAGCACCTACAGAGACCCTGGGTGAACACTCACCAAGGCTACTTGCTGTGTGATTAATGAAGAGCCACTAATGATTTTCTTACCTATATCTTCCTTAGACAGACTCCTGTGGGAGCTTCACAGTGACAATGATCAAGAAAGAAGGCTGAATCAACAGCTTTAGCTCTGCATCATATTACAGAACCCAACATTTATTGACTTGATTCACACTGTAAAGCACTACACAGGGCTATACTCTTGCTGCAGGTTATTCACTGTCACTGCTACCATCTACTACGTACACTGAAAGAAACTGTTTACACAAGAACCTATCTTCCTGGAAAAAAAAATTATCTGGATTTTGTTCAAAACAGTTGTTGAGAGATTTCAATTCAGAACGTAACAGCAGCTAATACTGACATTTATTACCGAAGTGGAAACATGCCACTTTCTCACATGGGTCTTTTTCTAACTCTCCCATAGAAAAAAATTAATGCTGTCTGCTTACAAGTGTGTGGCAGAAGTTGACGTAATTAGAAAGAGCTCTAGCTCTTTTAAGTGTGCTTCAGTTATTGTAATTCACTTTTCAATGTAATATTAAGAAAAGTGGTTAGTCTGACTATTTGAATCACCATCTCAAGAGGAAATAGGGGAGTGATTATCTGGCAGGAAACCAACTGGACTTGGTAACACGCTTCCAAACATTCCACCAGCAAATGTAACACACGGGATAGTTACAAAAGGTAGTCAATAGTGATACATCCCAGAAAAAACCTGTCTTCGCCCTTCCTCGTCTCCTTTGCCATGTCCCAGAGAGTGATTCCTGCCACTCATTCAACAATCTGCAACCCAGGTCAGGAAATGCTGAGTGCCCTTTTAGCGAACACAGCTCTTACTCACAGCAATTTCACCGCATTATGTTTATCTACATTGTCACCTGGGCCTAGGTACCTCCTGCGGATTGCTCCTTTATAAACCCGAGGTGTCTCAGCCCTCCCGTTTCCTCTCGTGGCCCCCAGTGCTGCCAGTGAGACCTGCAGTGTGTTCTGCAAGCCTCAGCTTCTCTCCTTGTTTATGGGCCTCAGCTTTACAACTTTGTCCTCTGGGATGAATCCCTGGGACAAAACCCAGACACCCCCCCGGAAGACAATGGCATTTGTGCCACCAGTTTCAATGGACTTGTAAATTCTTGATCCAGGACACAGCACTCTGGAATTGTGCTCCAATGAGAGGTGAACCCAAACTGTCAGCTCTACATACTCTTCATGCTGATTCCCATCCAAGTCCAAAGTGCAGAGGCAGACCAATATTTGACTATTCCTAGATAGTATGAAACATGAAATTTAAGCCTATCTGCAGGTTTGACCCAATACCTCAATTTAGAGTAGCCCAATTAATCATCATTACTGTCAAATTAATTTATAAAATAAACCCAGGATCACTGGCATACCACAAACTTAGGGAAAACTAAGGAAGGAAAGTGTTCAAGTTTTTTTGGCAGGCAGGGGCTGCAGCAAGACACACACAAGCAGCAACATGACTACACTCCCTCGTGCCCCGATTAGGAACAGGCTAGAAACTGTTATCCTTTGTTTTCAGTGACAGCATCTGGGAGCACAGCAACACTTGGCATTCATGATGCCTCTGGAACCTGAAAGCACCTCCTGTCCCAACCTAGAGCCATCAGCACCTTGAAAACACTCCCAGACTTCCTTATGCTTCTCTATATCAGGAATACTGCAGCAAATCCCTTTCCATGCTTTGATTCCATCATTCTTTAGACACATCAATAAACACCCATGTCTGTCTGTTCTCTGACTGGAGTATGGCTTCTAATAGCAAGCCTCCTAAATACAACATCCTCCCAGTTACCTACAACTCAGTTTGCTCTGTGATTCCCATTAGATATGAAATGGACACAAGCTGCAACTTCAATCATTCACCTTTTCAACTGAGTCTATTTTTTTCTAAGTCTCATTTAGCAGAAATGGGCTCTCTGACTAATGCACCAGTCCCAGGGCTCCCTCCCAAGGGAGACTTCCAAACATTTATAGTCGCTGAGATGGAAAATCAAACCTCTGACTCCAGCTGACACCAGCTTCCATTACACTAAATAAAAACTATCTTCTGAGGGCCCCAGCAAGTGGGACAGGCCATTTCCCACACTGCCGGGCTTGGAAAACAGCATGTGCACAAACTGAGAAGAAAAGCCTCATTAGTATTAATATTTACATTGCAGCCATGCTCAGGGGCCCTGGCTGGGGTAAGGGTCTTGCTGTGTTTGGTGCTACAGGAGATGAAGGTGCAAGCCCTGCTCTGATGAGCTGCCCATCACTCAGCTACTGCTCAGTTGATATCCTGACCCTTCCCCCATGAAAGGCTGAGCATTTCCATTTCCCACTTGCCTACCAGTCTTGCACACCCTGATACTTCTGCCTTTCTGAAGTCATTGTCACTTTTATGGCTGTGGGTGTAAGACAAGGCCCTGTATGTCCTCTGTAGCCAACTTTTGCATTGCAGTGAGCAGCCAAGAGAAGTGTCCTGGCTGGGAACCTGTGGCTGGTGTAGGGGAGAACGGGATCCAGAACCCCACCAGACTGGATGGAGAGGAGAAGGAAGGCTGGAGAGGGAGAGACAGAGGAGCTGCAGGGCTGCAAGGGGCTCTGCTGAGGCCATGGGCTGCTTGTCCTCCTCCTGCCACAGCCCTCACAGGGGCTGGGCACCCTCCTGGGAAGGGCAGGAAGGGGACTCCCAAAGGCACCTGCAGGTTTGCAATGCACAGTCTCTTTATGGTTGCCATTGGCAAGACAGAGTTTTTAGAGCCTTTCTCTTTGAGGATTTATGGGCAGAGTTCCTCCAGTCTTACTCACTGAAATGGATGAACAGCTCCAGATGAAACTTTCAACAACTAATGACAGCCAGAGGCAAAAACCTAGCATGAAGAAGTTCAGCCTAAATGATTAAATTTGGCAAAGTTTTAAGACAGTGAAAGAGAAAATCTTAGAAGGGGAAGTTTTAGATGACCTTAACACTATGCACTGCAGCCTGTGGTGTCTGTAATAGGTTATTTCCAGAGCATCTGAGTGTCTTCCAGTAGTGCATAAAGCAATGTAACTAACATCTGTCATGAGGTTCATTTTCCCTCTCATCTCCTCCCTCGAGGGAAATTCTCTCATTTCTTAACCTCTACTGGACCCCCACTCAATAATGTTCATTACCTCAAGAGAAAAAGGAAAAGCCTATCAAAAAGAGGAAAAAAAAAGAAAAGAGATAGATAATAGATCTAGGATTCAGGCTGCTTTGGTGACATTTTTAAAGTGTTTTTTGCCAAGCAAAACAGTTGGGGTTTTAAAAATTTCTTTACATGATATTTAAGCATTGAAAAGGAAAGACAAATGAAAATTATTGAGCTATTTTTCCTTCACCCATGATTATGCAGCAATTTATCAGCAAAATGAAACACGGACATCTGACTGGGATTATTTATTATACAGTAAGGCATTTATTTTTTGTTCACTTCACCAGGAACAGTGTCTCTGTTACGGCTAGTTAGCCATCTGTGTCCGAAGAGCTTTCAGGAAAGGATTAAACTGTCATTTGTTTTATTTCCTTTCATGAAATAACTCTCCTAACAGGGCTGGGGCAAGACTTGGGTATTGCTGGACTTGTTACCTTAAGGTGGCATTTAAAGGAGTAACTGGATCTTCCCTAGAGCTAAAGCAAACCAATGTAAAGTTTGGGGGGGCTGTTTTTGTTCTTTTTTGCTCCTCACACATGCAGTATCCTACTGGAAATGGCACAGATCAGAGAATGTCTGTGCCGTGCTTAGGCAGAAGTGGAATTATCCGTGGATTTATTTTTCTAAATCTGATTCATTCACTACATTTAGCCAATACAGCTTGGGTTTAAGCACTGAGAGAATGTGCAGCTAATCAGGGCTGGAAGCAGGAGGCTGACAAAACCCCAGAAGGCAGAGGTACTCCACGTCCTCCAGCTGCAGGGGATTCCCAGCCTCAGCCATCCATTCCCAGCCCCACGGAAGGCAGAACCAGGGCACCCCTATCCCATCTACAGCTCCACAAGTGGGGCTAAAGACTTCTAACATTTCTTCCCTGCAAAGAGTGAGCAAAATAAGCCACCTGGTGCTGAGACTGTGCCCTCAGTAAGAGCAATACAATTATAATGCAGTTAGACTGTATGTGTTTAGATTCCCAAACTGAAATAATCTTTTTCTTATCCCCCTGCCTTAACTTCCCTAACATTCCACTACCACAGTGTCAGCAGGGAATCCTGCTGCACTGCAATGAAGCTGCACTAAAGAACTGCAGTCACGGTAGAGACTGAAATTCTCAGTTATACAGAAAAAGCATTTGGTTTTCTGCTTTGGACTGAAAATGCCTCTTCTTAGAGAGGACTGCGGTTTCGAAGTGTTCAGGAGGAAAACCTGGGAAGATGAAGTAGTTAAAATAATTTCCTTTTTAATGGCTATTTTGCAGGCTTTTTCCTTTCAACTTTGAGAAAAGCTTTGAGCTTTCCCTGCTCACAGAAGTCTAAAATAGGCAAGGTTGTTTGATTTCATTAGTGAAACAATACAATTCCTAGGATTCTTGCTATGACATTTGCTCAGGGGAGCTGAGAGAAGATGCAATTACTTTCTGAGAAGCAGCAAGACTACCACAAGCAGGGACAATGTCAGAATTTGGTTTCTTTGCTGGCTTACACAGTGTCCCTTGGTCTGCTTCTCCCCCATCCCTCTGTGCTAGTGGGAATCTGCTAAAACACACCTGTGGGAAGTTTGGGCTTTTAAATCTGTGCCTTAAATGTCCCAACAGTTCCCTAACTTCCAGAAAGTTTATTCCTATCAGGTCCTTAATCTCAGTTTTCCTGGGAAAATCTCTGCGAGTATCTTCCTTCAGAAACCCACTGCAGAACATGCCTGAGCTAAAGAGTTTTCCCCCCACCCCATGAAAACTGAATACTCTCCAAAAGATTAAGATTTTTAGATTTAAAATTCTCGTGTTTAGGCTGAAATTACAAGCTAATAACAACAATCATGTCATTAAGTCTGGATGAAAAGTTTTGATCATGGGGAAAGTACATTCCAACACAGTTCAAATGAAAAATCTCAAAGGTTTGAGCCCCTCCCTCTCACGCTCCACCTCTTCCCTGCCCTCCCTGTGCTTCTGAAGAAACACAGGGAAGAAAGCTAAAAAAAGCAAGGAAGAGAAATTAATTTTCTCTCCAGAATGCAAGCAAAACAGTAACAAGTTTAAATTATAACAAGATACTTATTTTCTGCACAAAACATATTTTGGGGTTTTTTTTCCCAACAGGCTCCAGGTCACAGTAAAGGTGTAACACATGAAGGCAAATATGGCTTATATTTTAGGAATTTCCATTATTTTTATGGACTGCATTGATGAGAAATGCATTTGAACTGCCAGTAACAATTTTGTTGTGGGATATACTTTGAATAATTCCTTTGCAAAAAGCATGATTATATTTTCATTAGAAATGAAAACTTGTTCTGGAAGACCCAGGCTTCTAAATTAATGTTTTTTCAATAAATAAAGTAGCATAAATTCAACATACTGATTGTCCAATTCACCTTCCTCTAAGTTAAAATATATCATTGCTCTCTAATTGCAATTCCCAGCCATGCCATCCTCTTCATCTTAATTCTAAATGGTCTGTATTTATCGAACCATTTGCTGTGCACTGCACAATCCTCACTCTTAATTGCACAAATATTTTATTTTTGGAACAACACAGCTCAGCAACAGGCTTCATTTTTCTTTTCCTGACTTAGTCTCTATTAAAGTAAAGCATTTACAAAATCTGTGAGCAGGGAGAGAACCTGAGTTGCCCCTCCATGGCCAACAGTTCCCAGCTAATCACAACTCATTCCCACAGCCCCGTGAGCAGAGCAGTGATTAAACTGTGCCTCAACAAAGCAACTTTGTGTACAGCCCTGGCGTGCTCCCGGCACAAACGTCTCCCTCCTGTTATGATTGGTATTCCCCAGATGTTTGACTTCGAGCTCGGGCTTGGCAGGCGAGGCTCTGTGGCTGCAATTCAAGTCCCAAGCTTGAGCAGCTCCAGTGTTTATTCTCATAATTTACACTTTGGGATGGCTTATGGACAGTTATGTACTTGGTTTTACAGCCACCACTTCAAACCAAGGGGCTGATTGTGCTCTTGTGGAGTCAGTGGTAAATGCTTCCCAGTTCCGCCACTGGCAGGAGGCCCCGCATCATCAAACCGTCTCTCAGAGCAAACAAGCCAATATAAAAGAACAACTGCTTTAGAAATAATAAAAAAAAAAGCCTGAAATCTTACTTACTAGGAAGTCTTCTTCACAGTACACCTTGCCATTGACATTGTAGAATGCTTTTCCTCGTAGTCTTCTCCCTGTTAAAACACAGGACCATCAGAATTTTGTTCTCCATCCCCAAACACAGTTGTTCAGGATGCAAAGTGAAAAGCAGACCCCCTGTACCTGTCTGTGGGGTCTGTTTTTGGCCCCTCTCTTCCATGGAGGGCCCATCCAGAGCCAGGGCTAAGGGTCAGGCTCTTTGCTTCATCTGGCCTTACCAAATCAGGTACCAAATCCTGCCTTAGGTGCCAACCGAATGTTATCTCTTAAGTGTGGGTTATGGAACCCAGTTGATACCAGTTCCTGAAGAACTTGCAATCTAAACTCAAAAATTATTTGGGGGAAAAGGCTCCTTTGCAAATTAAGACAATGTTCTGGGCAGGTAAAAATCCCAGCAAGGCTCACATCCACTGCAATCAACAGCAGCAGCGTTTGTCTCCTACACAAGGACTACACAAGGGATACTGCATATGGCTGTTCCTGCCACCCTCAAAAATATTGATAATCAATGCCACAGCAGCTCCCTGTGACACTACAGCAGTACAAGGCACACATGATGGAGGGAAGGGAAGGAAAATCACAGAGAAAACAAGAGATTTTGCATTCAAGTTTGGACATTTGCCATTTCATTAGCCCATACAGAACCTGAGTGACAAAGCCTGTGATAGTCATTGACTGATGGCTCCCTGTGCAGTGAAGAAATGCACAGCAGACTCCAGAGAGTCCCAACAGAAAGGATGCAGACCAGGAATTCAAGAACCACCAAGCCCCATCAGTTTGTAGATACAGCAGATCAGAGCTGATACCTGAGCTGCTCTGTAGAAAGCAGTGCCGTTTCACCGCTGTAAAACCAGAGAGGGAGAAGGGAAACCACACTCATCCCAACTCACCTCATTCCCACCCTGCCAGGCTCCCACTGGCCAAACCTCCCAGGAGTTGGGAGCTCTCAGCAGCCCTTTACAGCTCCAGATGGACAAGGGCTGCCTCGGGCTGTGCCAACAGCGGCAGAGGGCAAGGGAGAGGGCAAGAGGAATTCACAGGTCAACAGATGCCAGGTCACTGCTGGAGCTCCACTCCATGGAACCAGCCTGGATGTCTCCTCCAACTCCAGCAGAAACTCCACCGATCTCCATGGAGGGTTTGATGCCGAGGGCTGGTGACCTGAGCCAGCTGGCCAGCACGGAGGGGCAGGAGTGCTCTCCACGGTTTCCATAAACAGTGTTGAGGAAAATATGATTAATTTTCAGTGCTTGAAAGCGCTTTTTACACGTTGCCACTGTGATCTGATCCTGGGAAACAGTGTGTGGCACAAAGGAGTTGGGATCTGGGCTGATGCTTTTGGGAAGTCACATGCTGCATGCGGTTGTCTGGTGGTTTTACTGTCGTGGCTGAGGGAAATGCTTCTTTTGTGTGCACATTCTTGGGCTGTCGATCTCACGGGCTGCTGTCTCCATACTGCTGGTAGGTGGAGTCAGCTCTTGTTTGTCTTTCCAGCTGCCCGGTGGCTCTGGTGGGGACCAGGACCCTGGCGACATGGGCAATGTGCTCATCCCCTCTGAGAGTCTTAGGTAAAACCGGGCCATGCCCTGAACAAGGCACAGGGCTGGGACAGCAACCAGGAGACCATGGGGCCTCTCTCAACTGATGCAGGAGCAACCACATCTAGATCTTCCCTCCTGCTTAGCAAAGATGTTTTTAAACCTCTCTAGTGAAAGGTAAATGAACGAAAGGAAGAAAGGAAAGAGGCCAGAATGGCTTTGTAAAGGACCTGTTGTCTCTGTCAGATCCAGCTTTGGCACACAACTTGTCTTTAGCTGGTGGCCATGAAGTGGCTGCACCCAGAACAGGGACCTGCCTCGGATGTGCTGAAGCAGCACTTCCCCTCTGCTCAGCCACAGAGCCGGGCGTTTGTTTCAGGCGAAGGAGCGCTGGCCATCACCTCAGCCCACAGCCACGGTGGTGAGAAGCAGCAGAGGTGATCAGGGACAAACCCCAGAGCCAGCTGCTGGAAGGGTCTCTGCAGGAGAGCAACGCACCACTGCAGGAGGAGCCCAGCATCCCACTCTGTACCCCAGCCTGCCAGCGCTGAGCTTGACGGGAACAGCACAAATTCTGCTCTGGTTCTTCCCTTAGCACAGCATCACCAACAGGAGCCAGTGGGGTCAGCACTCTCTTGGACTGGGCTGGAGTGGGAAGCCTCTGACCCAAAGCAAACAAGGCAAAGCCGACGTTCTGGAGTGGCTCTCACACACATCAGGTCTCAGATGCATTTGGCAGCTGATAGCCCTGTGCCCAGCCCCACTGAGCGTCTCTGCATCAGCCCTGCACTGGTGGGATCCCTGCTCCCAGCCTGCCCCATGAGAGCACTGAGAGCTGCTCTCCCTGCCCTACACCTCCCACCTCTGCACTACACTGCACTCCCAGCACACCACCTTTCAAAACTGAGGGAAAATACCAATTCTCCAATTTTCCAGCTGAAAAAAACAAGACACCTATTAGGGAACTGACTTGCCTAAACTCATAAAGCAGGCAAGCAGCTTGCTCACATGATAATGACTATTATTAGCAATGATTAATAAGATTGACAGGCGTTTTACCTTAGAACAATTTCATTCAGGGACCATACAATAATTATCTCATAAACAAGAAACGGCAAGTTATCACTCAAACAACCATGGATGCCTATATTGGCTTCTACATCCTGCATTTCAGAAATAAAGGCAAAAGTGTACATTCCTCTGCCCTCCAGAAGAGTTTACTAAATGACAGCACTGAACATGGTCAAACACCACCCTCTGAGTGCCTGGGCATCATGTGCAGACTGCAATCAAGAGGGAAGTGCTGGCAATGGCAGCCAGGGAGACAGGAAACCCGAGGAGACGCAGTGGTGTTGCCCCCAGCCCCAGGGCAGCTGTGCAGCAGGGTAGGTGCAACACCTTGATGTTGGGATGCCTGCCCCGAGCTCCTGGTACTGGACAAGGTGGATTCATCTTTCAAGGTCCTGGAGCAATTCGGGAACCTGCACAGCACCAGCCTGTTCTGTGTAGCTGTAACCTGTTATTGCCAATTAGGCAGAAATTACAAGTTAAAACCCCCCTGATGTTCCTTTAGCCAGCTGAGCCAAGCACCTGGCTAGCCAGGGAAGGTAACATCACCCTGCCCACTGGCACACAGGCCCTGCTGCTTGGCTTTCATTTGAATGACTGAGTCTAGCCAAGCCTGGTTACTATTTGCTTTCATAATATTGAAACAAAAAAAGTCAAGAGTTCCTGACAAAACTTGATGCAACTTGCTGATGGCTCATTATAATAATAATGAGCAGCCTAGCAGAGTTCAGGACTGTGGGGTTTCACACAAACACTGCCCTTGGTTCCTCCTCCTGCTGGATACCCACCTTGGCAGGCCCGCCCTGTCAGACCAGTTTGCAGCAGCAGCGAGGAAGAGGCTCCGTTTCACTCCCGACAGAGCAGGAGCAGGGTCTGCCNGGGGGGACCGGGAGCCCCCCCGCCTGTGCACAGGCTCCTGACACCGGCAGCAGCTTTTAGGGGGAAGCTCCTTCTCCCCCGAGTGCTCTTCAGCCTTGTTTTCCCAGAGAAAACAAAGCTCGTGCACTCCCAGTGACAAACGAGCAACTTCCATTTCCTGACTGACACCCCGGGCTAAGGGAGTTCCCCCACCTCGGGTGGGAGGCAGAGACCTCAAGAACACTCCAGCAAACAGCGCAAACATTCATGAGATGATCTAGCAGATAATAAAATGAAAGCTAGAAATTACTCTATCCCAGGGACTGATAGCAACTGGTGATTGCAACCAACACAACAAACACCCAAAAGAATGCAGGTTTGTGGAACTCTCAAAAAAAAAAAAAAAAAAATTAAAAGCAGAATCATCTCTAGGTTTTTAACACTATTTTGGACGTTTAACCAGTTTATAAGTCTCTGTTATTTAAATGTGTCTATCAATTACTTCCTGCACAATTTTTATCTCCTACATGTTGCAAACGAAAAGGAAGGAATGGGAGAGCTGTTGCTTTAACCAAGGATTCAACTCAAAGACAGCTTGCAAAAGGAAAAATGACCCCCAGTTGACACAGGCTGTCTACAAGTATTCTCCCCAGTCTCCATAACACTTTGCTGGGTGGTGAAAACACACCAGCCAGGAAGCCAAGATAGAGTAGAACTTTTTTCCAATGCTGTTTCAAATGCTGCTCCAGGCCCCCATGGAACAAAATATGAATGAGCCCAGATTTTACAGCGTGGAGGACACGGCCTGAAAGTGCATTGGAGGTGTCCTGCCCCCTCCCCTCCAGCCTGGAGAGCATCTTCCAAGCCCTCCCTGCCGCTGCTGGCCGTCAGTATTTGCCTGTGGGGAGGTAAGTTTATCAATCACAGCCTTCAGTGGAAGATCTCCTGTCTCACACAGGATGGATGCAACTGGATCTGGGGCTGACACCTTCCTCGCCGCTGTAAGACAGGAGATAGGAATGTCTCACTGTCACAGCAGGGTTATTAGACCTAATTACCGTTTGCAGCACACTTTGAAGTTGAAAAGTGCCGAGCGTTATTATATTTTAAGTACTTTGATGATTAAAAACATACAACCCTTTCATAATCATGATTTAGTAGTACTGTAGAGTAAGCAAGTTCATGTGAGAAGCCTGCATTGTCTCCATGCCGGACGCTACTCAAACACAAACAGCTCCCCTCTGACATCATGGGAATGCTGCAGCCCCAGCCCTGCCTCCCAGATAACGCCTGGTGCATCCCAGAGACTGATCAGAGCGTGCTGAAAAACCCACAGCAGAGCGCTCCTCCCCATCAGGATCCCTCTCGCGGTGATCTCAACAGAGATGTGCCTCCTCTAACTTCATGTGCCAAAGTTTCAGTGTTAGAGCAGACGAAGAGTGAAATGACTAATAATGTCCTGCTATTTCTAATGTCACAGCTGTGTGGAACAAGGATCCTCTTCTAGCCACAAAATGTAATTAAACCCTCCCATATGGAGTGCAATCCAAGAGTTCAGTTGTAGGTATCACTGCTAAAGATGAGAAATTCATTAAAGCAGAGCTAATTAACAGTCCGAAGAGCCCAAGTTAATGGCATGGAGTATCACTCCAGTGGCTGCCATCCCTGTTGGCTGGGGAGGTGGCTGTGCTGCACAGAGAAGGTGCAGCAGTGGCCAAGGCACAGGGTGGCTGTCCCTGCCCTGCTCAGCACCAGGGCCTTGCCTCGGCCCCCAGCACGGCCGTGCCCTGCTCCTGCTGGGAAAGTGGCACCCAGAGCTCCTGACTGGTCTCACAGCAGCAAGACAGATCCACAGCACCCTTCTTTAACAGCTCTTTCTGGAGGAAAAAAAACCCTCACATTGCTTCTTTACTTGACATTCTTCCCCCTTATTTAATGAACTGTCAGTGCTAAGGCTGAACGGGACACTCTGTGACAATCTCTGTGCTCTGGAAGCTCTGGTCCATGACTTGTTCAGCTTCCTGAGTGTGGCAGCCTGAGCTCTTCATGCCTGGCTGACCAAAGAACTGTGCCTGTTTTAGTTAGCAATATTAAACACGGACCTAATTGCTTGTTAACTGCTTCAGATGCCATCTCTGCAGTGACTGATGTGACACCAGCACCAGTACTCGTCTCATCCCAGCACCTTAACTGAGTCTCCCAAAGCCTCCAGACTACAGTGATGTGTGAACATACACACAGAGGATTAATACACAACAACATTTGCTCAAGTATTTCCCAGCTACCGTAACAGTGAAGGAAAATTCCCACATATTGCCCCAAAGCCCTGTGCAAGTGGAATGAGACACAAGGTGGCTTGAGCTGAACAAATGCTTCTGGCCTGCCCACTGCCTACCTCTGCCACGCTCTCCATCCCTGCTCAATGAAATGTAAACTTTAACCAGGCCAAACCTGGTCATTTTGTTTTGCAAAATGTCCTGGCTCTTGGTCTGGGGCTGCTCTGATTCTGAGCTGGTCTGTGGTGCACCCATGGGCTGCCCACACTCCCCAAAGGCCCTGTTCCAGTCTAGGGTCCTCCTGAAGGTCCTGCCCACAGCAGGAGCACAAGGGGCACGACTGCCCACCAACCTCTGGCACACGCTGCAGCTTCTCTTTGCATGCAAGGACTGACTGTCCCTCTCACCTGTGTGACTCCATCTGATGACTGCGGAACTGGGACAAACAGAACTCCAAAGCTGAAGGGCAAGTGAAACCTCCAGAACCCAAACCAGTTCTCCACAACCCCCCAGGTTTGACAGCTACTATTTCTGAACAGTGGAAGCTAAATTTTAAGTCACCAGATGAGTCCAGGAGCTGAAACTACAAGAGGAATACCAAGTTTTACAAACACAAATAATAATTGAAAACATTAAGTAGCAACAAGCCACCGCTGCTACCTCCTCTGCCCAGTTGCCTCTGGCTAAAGTGGGAGCAGAATTTCACCCAGGAGAGCTGTTTCCTTTCAAGCAGTTGAGGAGGTTTGCCTGCCCGGGAACTGAGGATGTGCCAAAAGAAAACAAAAGCTTCCAATACTTTTTATTTGTTACTATTCCTCCGTTACTCACATGTGAGTTTGGGCCCGCAGTTCCCCATCCCTCCCTCTGGCTTACACTGCCTCTCTGCACAGAGGTTTTCTTTCCACAGGGTTTCTGCCACTCCACCCATTGCGAGCGGGGCAAACCGAGGCTGCTTTAGCCTCTCAATAACTGTTAATTAAATTTTTCTCCTCGGTCTCCTACGGTGGACTCACACAAAGCCACCGAGCACAAGCTCTCCGTGCCAGGGTCCCGCGATGAAGCTGCCACCACAGTCAGGGTGCCAGGAGGGGACTGAGCTCCGGCCCAGCCCCTGGCTTGGGGAAACTTCCATCCCCCAGCCGCCACGGCCCCCTCCCCTCCTCATAATGCTCAGGCTTTGTGAAAGAAGGGGTGAATTTCTAGGGCTTTCAGGGGGTTTAAGATAGGGGAAGAAAAAAAAATCAATGCCAAATTCCTTTGAATAGAAGATACTGCATGTTGGCAGAAGCCACTTCTCACAGACTCCAGCCGTTTGAAATCTGAAACACTAAAAAGTGGCTACTGTGGATGTGCTGTATTCTTCTTTTCAAAGCAATCTGGCACACAATTTTGCTCCCCTGTTCCAGGACCCAATCCTGCATTCCTTTCACGCTCAGACTCCCATTGACTTTAAGGAATGCAGGATTGGATCCTAAATGTGTGCTTTACTCACACAATAGCTCCTCATGGTTACGATCTATTGAGAAAGGCACACTTTAAAAACCATTTGGAATTGCAGGCTCATCCACCAGGCCAGAATGCCTGTAAAGATCTCCCATTATTTCAGGAAAAATGCTCAGTGTCTGAATTGCACACACACACACTCACACGTTTTCCTGGTTTCAAGTTGCAGGCACAGCTTAGCTTGAGATGCATCAAAATATTTTGAGCACTGACCTGATAGCTCCTAAAGAAACCACGTGTAATTTTAGGTTTTGAAAAAAAGTAAAACTCCAGGAAAAGAGAAAAAAAAAAAAAAAAGCCACCAAAGCAAACATATAAGCAGCTGAATCTTAAGGTCGGTTTTTCAGAGAACTTTTGTAAAAGCCCCTAAAAGACCTGCACTGGCTAAGACAAAACAGAGCCTTGCACTGCTATTTTTGAGGATGCTGTATATTGAGTTACAAGGCCATTACGATGCAAATCTCAAATGTACAAGCTTTTTACTCGGCCATAAACACAAAACAGTATACATTGTCCTTTCAGAAGAAAAGGTTTGCTGCTAAAATAGCAGAAGCCCTACGTAAATAACCAACATTCTTTCTGCCTGAGGTCACTGACTTGGCCTATTCAATTCCGGGCTAGTCTGGGATTTGACAATCTAAGCAGGGGAGAGGCCCTTTCCTTTTTTTCAAAAGAATGCTGGGATTTTATTTGAAATTTAAACTCTTGCAAACAAAAGGTGGCATCGTATGTTGGAGGCCTATGAAGGTGGAGTACAGGATGTGTATTGTTTTCTCCCTTTACATAGGTTCTTTCAGGAAAGAGTATTCAGAGTCTGTGAACAAATTCTAATAAAATATTATCATCAGGTAGACAGACATAGCAAGATACGAACAAACACTTTAAAGAGATTAGAAGACTCAATTTCAAGAAACTGATGTGGAAAAAGCACTAAAATGCTTTAAAACGATAATTTAAATTATAATTTAAAATAAATTATTTTCAAATTAATAACGAAATAATTCTCTAGTTTAAGTTCCTATACTAATTCATATTTGTACACCAAACCCCAGCTTTTCAGTGCAAATTAACCGTGGCTACAAAGTCAGCATTCATTCGCACTCCATCTCCTCGCTCTGCCCTGGGGAGGCAGATGGTAGTTAACTATTTTTCCTCCCAATTACCGTACCCAGCTCTGACTTGGACTCTGACAAAAGCGCACTCTCGCATAAGCCAGTGATCATCGCCCTGCCGGGCTGTTCCCCGGGCTCTGCACTGCGCACCGCCCCGGACCCGCCCGACGTGCGCTAAAATCCGGATGAAAACACCGCACTTGATCATTCTGACATGTTTGTAGCCCAGGGTAAACTCGAGACTTTCCTCTGCAGTTTACCTTAACCTGCCACGATGTCAAAGTGAAAAACCTCATCACCTTCTCTGGGATTTTGCCCCGTGCCAGCCATGGCACCGAAGGGAACACCTCTGTGCTCAGTAGGTGCTCCTTTGCTGCATCCAACCCCCTGCGTCCCGCATCCCTGCACCGCGGGCCTCCCCAGGACTATCCCACCACAGCCTGAGCCGCTGCTGAGCACACGGAGGGCGCATTTCTGAGGTGTGGAGGGCGCATTTCTGTCCCAGCCTCCCTGCATGACTGCAGCTGTCAGCCTCCAGCAGGATTATGTAGATAGATAGCTAATATCTTTTGTTACCTTGCTGGAAAACCCCACCTTTCTTGGCAGGGTATCCATAATCTCCGTGCCATGTTTACTCTAGTGTGGAATTCTCTCTTCCTTTCTGTCTCCTCCTACTCTTCGGTCAAGTTATTTAACCAAAAGGTTGCTTAAAGCTGCAGGGACAAGAAGCTCTCTGACCTCTGGCACTCTGGCAAGGCGTTCCCGTGCAGACTGTATTATAAACTTAGCAGATACTTTCAAGCTTCCATATAATTTGCAAAAGTTTAAATTGGCAGATGTTTCCTTTCTCTCCCACTTACATATTTATTCTATCCCATACCACCCATCAATTTCAGGGTTAACACATAAATTATTTCCATGGAGCTCTAACAGAAGAACTTATGCAGAAAAAGGGTTTGCAAAAACATAAGCCAAGTATATATTTAAAAACAGAAATACAGCTGCCTGCATTGATCTAATAGCTACTTTGGGTCTATATATTAACATCCATCTTAAAAATATATTACTTAACAAGCCAGCAAGTGGCAACACTAAGAAAACGTAAAATAAAGCTCCAAGTGTACTTCAATTTAACTTTTTCCCCCCAGGGCTGGGTTTACAAATGCAAAAAAACCCCCCCAAACCACGAGAGGCCTCCCCCACCACTCGACAAGCTGGGAGGGCAGGGGGTATAAGCTCTTCCCCCAAGGTAGTTTCCTCTGTGGGAAGCTTTCACCATTCCATCACAGCCTCTTGTTCGTTATCAGCAAAGAATTCCAATTTTCCAGCTGCTGCCTGTAAGCCAGGACTTAAAAGAGTACTTGTCTTATCACACTGTCCCAGGGTCCAAGTGCCAGCCCATTCGATGGCAGAGTAAATCCATCACCAAAGGGCAGCCCGAGGCCTCCTGGTGCTGCAGGCAGGACTCAGCCTCCCCGTGTGTTGTGCTGGGTGGCTCTCATTCAGCCTCCAGTAAGAACCACCACCATGCCAGCAACAAGGATCCATCTATCCTGGCATCCTGTCTCCAGATCTGGCCAGGACTGGAAGTTCACTGGGAAAGAGCACTACAAACAGGGCTCACACAGGCTGCAGTGTTCCCAAGAACAACCTCTCAGCTTCCAGCAGCCAGCACTTAAGACCTTCCTGCACCACAGGCTGCATCATAACTATTATGTTTAATAGCCTCACCGGACCAATCCTTCTCTAATTTGTCTAATTTCTCTATGAGATCATTTATATTTTTGGCCTCCACGCTGTCGCTATGGCAGAGTCCCACAATTTCACTGTGCATTATATGAAACATTCCCTTTTGTTTGTTTTGAACCTCTGCTGATCTCAAGCTTCTGTTGCATCCTAGAGAACAAAGCAGCCTCTGCAGTCATCACCACCAGATTAAAGTAAGTCAAAGTCTTGAAACTTCAGCTGGATATGAATGGGATGCATATCTCTAGCACAACTGGTCTTTTTATCTAGCAGCATTCTGAGAATCTACTCAGGGCTTCTTTGTACAACACAGGATGGACACACACACGTGGAACAGAGCCCCTGACTCAAAGTTCACATGGTGTGTGAGCTCCCTAAGGGAGACAGGAACAACCTCCCGAGTTCTGCACTGCCCCAAGTTCCTGAGCAGCCTCTGTGAGGGGTGAGCTGCTGAGAAACACAACGGGAGGCAATTCCTACGGGAATACATCCAAAAGAAGACGCTACTGTATTCCAATAAGACTAAAGGAAGAAAAGAAGGACAAAAGATGTTTGATCCTCAGTGTCACGTGGACATTCAGAGCAGGGCAAGAACCCACTGGAGGCCTCCATCTGACAACCAGCAAACACGTTGGGTTTGGTTGTTGGACTGAGGGTACCGCAGACCCCTCACCATTGCTACCAGGTTCTTTCCTGCAAATCAGTATTCTCCAATCCAGTTCAGCCTCAACCAGAAGTCCCAGCTTAGCCAGGCTCTGAAGGAGATGAAGAGAAATCTGGACAAGAGCTGGAAGAGCAGGCAGGTAGTTGAATGTCATCTTCGCATGGAGTGAGCTGCAGCATCACCTCTCCGAACACAGAGAAAGGTATGTTGAACAAAAGGAGTGGACACAGCACAGTCCTGTGGCAACACGCAAGAGAGCCTCAAGGGAGATGAGCAATTTCCCTGAACTGTCTCCTGCGTTGTGTCAGAGAAACAAGAAGGGATTTGCAGAGCTCCCTCTCCCTGGCAGGAGCGCTGTGAGTCAGCGCCCGGCGTGAGCAGCACCCGAGGGCGCAGCCGCCAGCAGGGCTGGGTTCGAGCCACATCACAGACTGCTCAGCACCCACGGCACCCCTCGGTGCTGACACCGAGCTCACCGTGCACCATTCTCCTTCCCTCGAGATCAATCTGTGCAATGAAGTGAGATTGTTAAGATCCACACTGCCTAGAAATGGCATCTTGAGCGACAACTGTGACTATCTTCTTCACGGCATAATGGAAGAATGTGTCAGGGACTGGTCCTTGGGTCCAGAAGCACGAAGAAAACTTAGAAAGGATAGTATAGAGTGAAAAAAAATGTTTTCAGGATGACAAAGTATTAAAGCATCTGCTACCTTTGGAGGACATTCTTTGGGTTTAGACTATTTAGCTGTAAATTTGAAAGACCTGCACAGAGAACAACTGTCCTGTTGCCCACACTGGTGAGCAATCACACTGATGTTAATAACATTACTTCATATTTATCCTGGGTAACTTGGAACAAAACCTTGCCAGTACCTTAGGTATGTGTTTTAGACAATATTCCTGTATACTTTGCTGTAAAAAAAAAAAACCTGAAAATTATAGTTGTTCTCAATTACTGAAATGAACTGGGGCTCACTCAGCCAATTTGAAATCTGATCAAAGATCAGCCCTCCTTGGGCTGCCCTTGATACTTTGTGGTGGGTTGACCACAGCTTCCTGCAACAGGTCACATTAGTACTAAACCCACAAGCAGCTCCCAAGCCAGAGGGCTGAATAGGTACAGCTCCTGACAGTACACTCACTTCTTTTGGCACTCAGGTACAATAAGGATATTGTTCCTTTAATGCTTAGCTTTCCTTTTAAGAAGTATGTGAGATTTCAGCCAATTCTCCACAACGATTAGTTCAGGATGAATGTACTTAACTCAGGATTCAGCTGGAAAGAGCCCAAGTAGATGCAATCAATTTTCTGCTAAATCCACTTCCTTCCTCTCTTCTCTACCCAGCATGAGACATCAGCTCTCCATTACAGCCAGTGGTGACTAAGACCCTGCAAACCTCTGTCTTTAGCCATGCTCCTATCAAAGCTGATTCCTCCTTCTGATTTCCCCCGGTTTTGGGGTTTTGCATATCCTGTTCACTTGCCCAACATTTGGGCTAGGGGAAAAAGGCTCTAGAAGCAAATATGAAAAAGCAGCTATACAGCAAACCACAAACATCAAATGCATTGCCTCCCGTGACCCCCGAAGTTGATCACTCACAACTGCACAGGATCAAAACTTCACTGAAAAAGGAGGACTTTCCCCTTTGCACAAATTTTGAAACCTCCTCGAGATTTCAATGTGCAGATACTGTATGATCTGCCAGCTTCTGTGCTGCCACCTCCGTGTGTGAACCAAATTATCTTCACCATCATCATCTGAACCCTACAGGACTTCAGAGAGAGCAGCCACCGGCCCCTTTCCATGAACCAGCCTCATGGAGCAGGGCCTGAAACAGCACATTGGAACAACAGGGATGGTTTGCTGCTTGAATCTAAACAGGGTAATAACAAATAACATCCGTTCAAAAACAAGGCTTAGAAAACACGATCTCTGGCTCTCACCTACGTACTTTCTTAAGAAATTAGGTAAATGATTTCCAGCCTTACTTTCCCAAGTGTATACTTTCTGCTTTGTTCAGTAACTCATGGAATCAGCAGAACGAGTCCCGGTGGCTGTGTGTTCTTAAGGCTTTCTTCCTCTAGCCCAAACTTCTGATCACACTCCCCTACCAGTAAAATGTGTTTGCACATGCATCCCAATACACGTCCATTTATATATTTATAAATTATATACATCCACTAGTGAAGTATTTTCTTCCGGCGCCCTAAAGGATCATCTTGAACACTGTCTGGGGTGCCTGCACCCCACTTTGGAGACTGCTGCTCTAGAGACCACTGCGCTGTTAATACTGATTCAGCAAATTGTTTCCATGGGTCTGAATTTGCACTGCTGTGGTTCCTAAGGTCAGTAATCCACTGACTCACTCAATAAAGTTATTTGCATTACTTCCAGGAAAAATTTTGCAGGCAGTGCAATTGGAAGAGTGACAGTGCAGAGTACCCAGGCAGAACAGTACCAGTACCAGGCACAACAACAGGGGAGTTGTGTGACTGAGGTTCTGTGACTATATCTAATTTAATGTCAGGACACAGCACACTTGAGTTTTAGAGCACACTGACTTACAGCTGCTGAGATGTAACAGTGAGTAATCAAAAACGACTGCTAAAGCCATTCCTGCGTTTAAATATGCAGTAAATCAGACGCCTTTCACTCTGCACAGGCACAGCTAAAAGAGCTGGCAGGTATTGTTCTGCTCGTGTGCTGGCACAGTCACCACACCAGCAGAGCCAGCCCTGCTGGCTGGAGTCAGAGTAACCTCAAAAACAATGGAGTTTACCTTGGGGTTTAAACCCCATCACAGAGGCCATGACTGTCAACAGCCTCCCTGGCACCCTCCTGCCCCAAAGTGCACCTCCCAAACAGCACGAGGTGACCGGAGCACTTGAAAAACCACTGGGCAGAAGATACTTTTTGAGAGGATGAGCAACACTTACTGCCCTACAGGCTGCCAGGCCTCTCCAGTCATGTCACACACAAACGCAAAAACACATCGAGCTACATCTTGACCCATTGCTTGGCTTTGTGGGACATGGCACAGAGATGGAAATGCTCTTTGCCACGTCATCTCCAAGGGCAGGTTATTCATTGCCCAGGAACAGCCATTTTGTGGGTGAAATGCTGAAGCCCCTAAGCACCCACTACCCCAAACCAATGGTAGGAGGTTACTCTGGCCCAGGACACAGGACCTGTTCTCAAGCACTCAGTGTCTGTGAGAAACAGAATGAGGGGCCCAAGGGTCCAGTAAACACTCAACCCCATTCCCAGAGGAACCTCAACACCATTCCCTCCTCACTCCTTGCATGCCCTGAGCCTGCAGGGATGTTTGGGGCAGGTGAGGAACACAGAACTACACCTGAAGTTATTACACTCCTGCTCTCTCCACCACTTGAAGAAAATAATCCTCATTAACAGGAGAGCAGGTAAGCCCTCACAAGAGAGTGGATCAGCAAGAGGGCTCTGTTTAGGGGACAGCCCAGCACTGATTTCCAGACCAGCACACGATCCCTGCTCCATCACACACCAGTCCTGGGAACTGCCAGAGGGAGCCACTGATCCTGTAAAAGGAGGAGCACTGGATATGGATGGACTGGACACTAGCCACCAGGGAGGCCACGGCAGGCTTTGCTTCAGATTGCCTTTTGGAAAGCATTTATGTACCTAATTCAAGACTGTGGGATCAGGTGTGCAAGCGTGATGGTTTCCTGCTTGTGTCAGTTCAGTGCAGGGCACCCACGTGTAGGGTTCACGCTGGTAAGAGAATAGGAATTTCACAACAAAACCATAAAATAATTCCTTACTGTTTCTGGCATGGTGTTCATAATCAAAGACATATTGCAAAATTACCTTGTTTTTATACAGCTGCAGGGAAGAGGCTCACCCAGGGCAAACCACAGCATTAATGTCAGTGTGACGGGAGCAAGCTCCTGCTGCCCAGCTCGGAGCTCACACTGCCCTCCAGGAACTCAAGAATACCCCAACACTAACTGAAATTGGATTTGGCCATGAGTGATGATAAATCTAGAAAGTCCCAGAAGTTTTGGTCAAAGTCAGGATTTTCAGGAAATGAGATATTTATTGGAAGCAAGGGAGAAAAATAGCTTTCTGGCCAAGATTGAATTTACTGAGTTTCTTCCTGTTCTGTGTTTTAAGGGAGTGAGGCAGAGAGGGGTGGTTGGAAACAAGAGCTCTTCATTACCTGGGTTAAAACCAAGCTAAAATTTCCTGAGAAGTCCAAGGAGAGGAGAAAACATCCACTGCTGGTAAATAACTCTGACCTGTAGAAGTGAATTTGCCAGAACCAAGCTGGTCAGCCTATAACAGTAAGTTTATAAGCAGGCAAAACACTCAGGTCATGTCAAATACCAGGGGTTACCAAAGCACTTTCCTTGGTGCCCAAGGCCAGCCCACTGCAGCTATAATCGGCCAATCCTCCCGAGTCCTCTCATTTAAATGAGAAAAATTTATGGTTGTTTATGTAGGCTTCACGCCAAGCCTGTTTCTTTGATAAGCTTCTCTGGTGCATTTGTGTCTCACATCCGATTTAGAGTCTTCTGAATACTGGAGACAGCATTCCTTGGATACTGAAAATAAATTAAAAACACAACGTTGGGCTTGGACAGAGGAATGGGAACGCTTTTGACGTGGCCCAGGCACTAAGGGCTCTTGGGAGCAGTGCTGGGAAAGCAGGCTTTTTAAAATCTTGCATTAGTCCATTTATTTAATGATATATAATCCTCAAACTGGTCCCCCATAAACTGTAAATACGCATTATTTGAGCAAGTAATTAGTTTCAGTAGCATGCGGTAGCAGCTGTATGGTTTGGCTGCCAGACACTGCAAGTGTTTCCTCCAGCAAATACATCTATTTGTGATATAACTCTAATTACCGAAAGATTTACAAAACTTCTCACTTCTCCCGTACTTTGAGCTCAAGATCTCCACATAATTTCAAAACACTGAAAGCAGCACAGTATCACCCAGGTGAGGGAGGATTATGTCCACAAGGGTTAAGCCAGACAGGTGGCGTGATCTGCCCAAAAGGACAAGGAAGCCTTAGCAAGTGGAGCAAAACCCTGTCCTCTGCCTCACTGGGCTGACCCACCCCTTGGTGACCACCAACCTACCAATCCTCTCAGCTTAGAATTTTGCCTCTGTCGTTTGCCAATACCCTCCGCCAGAAGAAAGCCTCAAAGACAGACTGCTGAGGTTTGCTGCAACTGCATGTTTTATAACTGTGAAGAAAAATTTTAACAAAAAAAATTATTTTGTTTTGTACATGGCAAGATTCTTAAGGGAAAGAGCTTTTCTAGACCCACAGGAAGTCAAAGCATCCTTAAGGTGAAGAGTGGCGGTGGAAACCTTTGATCTGTAAAATGAATATGCAAGGTACAAGCCAGGCTGCTTTCTGGTGAGAACTTAAATGTGTTTTCAGGCAATACAGACAATGCTCCATGGAAATAAGCAGTTAACAAGAGTTCAGGATGGGATTGATAATAAGAAAGTTTGAATTCTTCAGTAGCAGAACAGACACATCAGAGCAAATGCAGGCAGAAAGAAGGAAAAAGACAACATGTGGGGGATGGAAAACTTCCCACAAGATGCATCAGAGAGAAAAACTGAAGTTCAAACCTTCCAACACACCAGGAAAACAATCAGGTAATGGTGGCCCACAGACCACACCTTGGTCAGTCAGAGCAGCAACGATGAGATCAACTCCAGGGCAAAGGAAAGGCAGAGAGTCACCCAAATGACAGGAGAGGATCCAGGTGATACATGGCTTGAGGGCAGGCTGAACACACGAGAGCCTGAGCGTGTTTAGGGACATGGAGAGGTTTTGTATGAGGACAAAACGTCCTGAGACAGGCACCAGGAAAGAAATCATCTCTTGGTTGTGGGCGGGAGAACAGATTCCCTGAGTGCTGAAGGACAAAACTGATTAACTGCATGTGTGGACATAGAACTGACTTATTGTTGAAGAAGTGATGATCATCTCTTTTACGTAAGAAATTATATCAGGGTTTAGTTTGCAGGTTTAGTTTTCAGATGAGCAAAGATCAAGGACATCACTAAAGCATTTTTCACACTTGGCAAAATACACAGGGACAACATACAGGAGAAACAGATCAACAGAATTACAGGCAACCAGCCCTGTGTTTCTCCTTTAATTCATTCTCTTCTTCAATTTTTCCTTCCACCTGTTTTTCAGTAACACTTAAAAATCACAGAACGTGGAAATGGGAAACAGAAACATCTATTGACAATGCCAGTGACTTGCCTGTGCTCTGTTCTGGATTATCTGGATTTCTTCCCTCTGAGAGATGAACTCAACAGCAGCCCAAGGGAATCTCTTCTTTTGTAGAAACTGAGGTGTGTTCCAAGAAAACATTTTAAATGGGTAGAGGGGAAGGTAAGAAAGGAAAAGAAAGAGTAGAGGGAAAGATTAAACACCCAGAAGATGTGGGTTTCAGAGAAGACAATCGAGACCTGCAGATAAAAGATGCCAATAAGGAAACAAGGAAATTTGACCAAATCTTGTTACTCTAGACAAAGGTGGCATTTCAGACCCACAAAACTATACAAAGAAGTGATTAGGTTCTCTGAAGTTTTACAGAAATAAAAAACAGAGGCAGAGACCTTGTTAACTAGAGCATATTTTTTGTACTTTGTGTTTTCCAACCCCTGAAAGGATCACAGGTGCCGTCAGGGATTGGTTCCACATTATGAATACAAAAGTGTTGTGGAAGGAATACATCTCTGGTCAGTCAATCAACACAGAGGAAAGTTTCAGTCATGAGTTGCCAGGCAACCCCCACCAATTAAAATAACCATCAAAAGCCATAGATTTCATGCTGGAATCATTAATAGCAGAATGCAATTACAACCTTTCAAGCAAACAAGGAGACAAACCACCAGCCAACTATTGATCACATGGACTCTGAGCATCATCAGCAGGGAGTGGAAGCATTTCCCAGTTCCCTGTCAGCCAGGTATTGATCCCCACCACCTTCTCCTGGACTGAGCCTCCAGCTCCACCACGGCTGCTAAAGCAGCTCTCAGAGAAGAGTGACACTGTTCCAAGACACACACGCCCCCAACAAAAAAAAGCTTTAAGAACATGCATCTTCAAGTGTCTGGGATGACCCCGTGGAAGTAAGGCAATCAGATGAGCCACCTCTAAAAATACAGGTTCTCTCCTAGAGCTGAACTAAGTTTAAATTAGCCACTAGAATTGAAAACATCTCATAATATAACATTCACAGCACAGTCTGTAGAAGGGACCCAGCAATGAGCTGCTTTATTTCAAACCCAGCACGCAGATCAGTGCCCTGCTGGGCCAGAGTTACCTGGGACAACAGACAGCAATGCACAGAAATACAAAATGCCTCCTAAAATGTAAAACCCAACTAAATAAATTTTAAATGAAGGACAGTTTCCTGTGTCTATCCCATCTCAAACATTTCTGATGACCCTTTTCCATCCCATTGTTTTTGTTCTTCTAAAGCCTGGGATATTATCAGAGTAACCACGGAACAAGAACATTTTTCTAGCAATCAGTACCCAAAGGTACTTGGGCTCTTATATGGGCTGGTATCCAAGTTTGACTTTTGATTAAAATTAAGCTTACGTTCCTTTGCTGAGACTCAGTCATGGCTCAGGGTCTTGCACAGGGGAGCCCAAACCATGTGAAGCCAGCTGTCATTTCTGCCACCCCCTGCCTCTTTCTACAGCGAGCACCTCCCTTCCCTGAGTTCTGCCCTGGGGCTTGGCCGGGACTGCTGCTGCAGACAGACCTGAAATAGCTTTATCCATCTGTCCTGATAGGTATTAAACGGGAAGCGTGGGGCTGAGCACAGCCTGTCACTCATCCCAGAGATGGAGACTGACTCAGGCAGAACTCTGCCCTCCTGCAGCAGCAGCAGGAGTTCTCTCAGTGACATGTCTACACCAGGCACAGTCAGTGGCACAACACCAAATCCTTCCTCGCACCCAACCTCACGCCTCCGCACAGCGCTGGGCTTTTCCTGGGAATCACATCTCTGAGATCTGCCCCACACGCAACAGGACCTGCTGCCAGCTCCAGCTCGGAAACCTCCACACACCCAGGTGGCTGCAGACTCAACCCAACCAGGGCCAGAGCCGTGCATGAGCAAGGACGGCAGGCTGTGAGCTGGGGGGGCCGGGAGGGAGGCTCTCAGCACAGCACTGAGCCACTCCTCAGCCTGGCCCCTGAGCACCAGCTATTGCCAATGCCCTGGCAGCATTACAGACCAAAACCCCAGCATTGCAGTCTGCTCCACGTGGTGAGGAAACGGCAGGGAAAGTGCCAAGGACATGAGCTACCCGTCTGCCTGTCACTGCGTGGCCCCTCGCAGCAGTGCCCGTGAGCCCCTCTCCCTTCAGGGCTCTTGCTGGGTTTCCTTGATGCCCAGAGGACTCGCACAAAGTGTCTGCAGAGAGATGAACAGGTACTGGACCTGCAGCTAAGTGAGGAAAAGTCAGTCACGAGGCACCAAGGGTTAACCACTGACATAAACACACACATTTGTACCACTGTGATTACCAGCTCTAACACTGGTGGACACACACTGTAGAGCTCATAGATTTGACCCTGAATTTTGTTTTATTTTATGTGAAAGTCACATTCACAGACAATTTAATTTGCAGCTACCAAGCAAGTACTGGCAGTGTGCAATTTGGATGCAGCAACTCATGCCAAACTTATAAATACACTGTGGGGACAGAACAAATGCGAATTGAAAATGAATCTTCCACTGGGAATTTGGGTATTTTAAAAACTCACCAACTGCTGTAAATACACACTGAAGGGACACAGCTTCCTTAAGATATTCTGTGCCTTACTACCACCAAGAGCAAACAAAGGTTCAACTTGGGGCAGCAAATACGCAAAAGACCATTTCCATTTCTCTGGGACATTAGCAACCTCCTATTAATAGACATCTACATCCAGTAGCACTGAGTGGCCTCAGGCAGAAGTGAAAAGGCAGGTTGTGACTGTGACCATGAACTGACTCCCTTTTCCCATCAGCTGGTGGCATGGGCTGGTTCAGAAGTGCCCTTCATACCCTCATTCCTTACCATAGGGTAAGAATAACAGCACTCCCACTGTGGTTCTCCCACTTGGGCCTTTGAAACCAGCAGCTCTGTCAGCCCTCCCTGGGATCCCCCCCCAGAGACCTGGATGAGCTTGTGAAGGCTGGACAAAGGCAGCAGCACTGTCACACCTAAACTGTGACACCTTTATGAACTGTCCCTCAAAATTAAAGTGCTGTCTGATCCCTGTGAGTGCTCTGGGCTGGCCAACAGCCACCAGGTGAGAGCTGCATCCCTTCGGATGCCACAGTTTGCTTTAAGCCTCTGGTTGATCTTGCCATGATTTCCCGTGCCTTAAACCCAGCAGCAAAAGCTCCAATTAAAAATGAATGGCATGCTCAAGCATTTGCCTTTACATGGGAGAGCAGAACATGTTCCTCATTTTTATGGTAAAATACATCTCAGCTTTGAGAGTAGAGGCTTCAAGCCGTTAGCTCTGCAAAGCTCATTCCCTGACCATCTCTTACACCCTGTAAGTAACAAACAGCAAACTGATACTCGTCATTTAAAGATCTATCTTCCTGCAGCTTCTGCCATCGTTGCCACTGGATTAAAATTTTCAGCCTGAAAGGATGCTGTGGATAGCATTACAATCTGCAAACTGAAGGTGCCTGGTAAGTTATCTTCTCTAATGAGTACCAGAGTCCATTAATTCCTGCAACTGTTGACCTGCATTTAGATCACACAAGCTATCTGGCATTATAGCTATTACCCTTCAAGAAATCCTGTCATGCTCTGAAATACTATCAAGAGGAATTATATGATGAGCATTTCAGGCAGATATTTTTCAGCTCTTGTCTTCTATAAGCAAAATCTGCAACTGAACTTCTGCCAAAGCCAAGATTTTATACTTAACAGAAGGGACAGAGTATGTTATTGCCTGAATTAGTATCTGTTATTTAAGATTCAGCAAAGCAATTTTACATATGAGTAATATAACATATTTAAATACATCTCAGTGCTTTGCTGAATCAAGGCCTAAAAGAGGTTCTGCTGGTGTCAGGGCTGAGAGAGAATCTGCATTTAAAAACCATTCTAACAAGCTTCAGTTGTTTCCTCTGAGAGATTGTGAATAAAGATCTACATTGAAATACTTGATCTCAGGAAATCAGATCACTTTGGCTTCTACATTACCTGAAGAGTATTATTTGACCTCTGAATAAAAACTATCTGAGGAGCATGGCTTTAGGCAGGAGGCTGTAGGGGTTTATAGAGATGTGGCAAAAACCTACTGACAGAGCCAGCATCTGAGATGCTGAACTTGCTCAGTTATGGGAGCGAGGCTCAGCCACCCAGAGCCCACTGAACATAGGCAGAAAGCAGCACATAAAACGTGCCCAATAAATCATCTGTTCTTCCTTTCAGTTTTAATTCTAATCTCAGTTTACTGGTGAAATCTCCTTTTGAGGAGATCCTGTACAACTCTAAATCAATACACTACTGAGTATTTTTCCCAAAGTTGCCAGAACCTAGGAAGACAGTGAGGAGATCTACCACCTGTACAACTCTAAATCAATACACTACTGAGTATTTTTCCCAAAGTTGCCAGAACCTAGGAAGACAGTGAGGAGATCTACCATCTGAGCATTCTACCAAAATGTCTAAAGGGGACAGAAGTCTCCTGTTTATTTACTGTGTACCCGAAATGCTTCCTCATCTTTCTGCATTCATGTCCTCAAAGAGGGAACCACCATCACTGCAGGAGACCCCAGTAATCCCTCTTCCATCCTTATACCATACCCCTCCTGGCAAGCCTGGAGCCCCCACAGAGGTGCCCATGGCTGAGAGTCTATTTTTGGATCTCCTCTTAATTACAAGCAACACAAACCCCCAGCAATGGTGTGATAAACCATGGTGGGAGTGGGAAAGGACAGCACTGGGAGCTCCTAGGAAGGCACAGGATGGCCTGTCCTGGCACACACTGCCCACTTCAACCAGGACACCCTTAGAGATGGCACCTGGCACAGAAACTGAAGATAAACTCAAAGACGTGCCTAAGAAAGGGCTCTGACTCAGGCAGAATTTCCACTTCTCTGCACAACTGCACTTGTCTTTGCCGAGCTGAAAACGCTCACTGCCAAGTGATGAAATGAGGCCTTGGAGGCTCCATCATTCATTATCACATTTCAGCCTGAGTGGTCTCCAAACCACAACTTTTCCCAAGGGTTTGAAATACTATTTTATTTATTTTTTAATTGTAGCTGGTTAAGTATTGAGCCCTTATCTAAATCAGATGTCTTCAGGTGCAGAATTATTGTTCTTTGGTTATTGCCTCTTATTTTCTACAGCCATTCTATTGAAAGTAAAACTGAAAACTGCTGGAGGTGAGCTCAGATCATTCTTGTTATTTGGGGGGAAAAAAGAAAGACTAAAACAGACAGGCAATCTCGTGCTCTTACTCTCACATTTCTAAGTTGCATTGTGAAGGCATGGCCAGGTTTTGGTGGTGGGGCGGCTTCTGTGAGAAGCTGCCAGAATCTTCCCCTGTGTCCAGCAGAGCCAATTCCAGCCGGCTCCAGGAGCAGCTCCTGAAGGACTGACTGCACCCATGGAAGGGACCAGGCTGGAGCAGCTCCTGAAGGACTGACTGCAGCCATGGAGAGGGACCAGGCTGGAGCAGCTCCTGAAGGACTGACTGCACCCATGGAGAGGGACCAGGCTGGAGCAGCTCCTGAAGGACTGACTGCAGCCATGGAGAGGGACCAGGCTGGAGCAGCTCCTGAAGGACTGACTGCACCCATGGAGAGGGACCAGGCTGGAGCAGCTCCTGAAGGACTGACTGCAGCCATGGAGAGGGACCAGGCTGGAGCAGCTCCTGAAGGACTGACTGCACCCATGGAGAGGGACCAGGCTGGAGCAGCTCCTGAAGGACTGACTGCAGCCATGGAGAGGGACCAGGCTGGAGCAGCTCCTGAAGGACTGACTGCACCCATGGAGAGGGACCAGGCTGGAGCAGCTCCTGAAGGACTGACTGCAGCCATGGAGAGGGACCAGGCTGGAGCAGCTCCTGAAGGACTGACTGCACCCATGGAGAGGGACCAGGCTGGAGCAGCTCCTGAAGGACTGACTGCAGCCATGGAGAGGGACCAGGCTGGAGCAGCTCCTGAAGGACTGACTGCACCCATGGAGAGGGACCAGGCTGGAGCAGCTCCTGAAGGACTGACTGCAGCCATGGAGAGGGACCAGGCTGGAGAAGCTCAAGGAGTTCACTCTCTCCTGTGGGAGGGATCCCACACTGGAGCACGGGAAGAGTGTGAGGAGCCCCTCCCCTGAGGAGGAAGGAGCAGCAGAGACAACCTGGGATGAGCTGAGCACAGCCCCATTCCCCACCCCCCTGCACCACTCAGGGGAGATGGAGAAAGCTGGGAGTAAAGTTACACCCAGGAAGCAAGGAGGGGTGAGGAGGTGTTTTAAGATTTAGTTTTTATTTCTCATTATCCTCCTCTGATTTGGTTGTTAATAGATTTTTCTGTTTTGCTGTGACAGTAACTGGTGAGGGATCTCTCCCTGCCCTCATCCCGACCCAGGAGCCTTTCCTCACATTTGCCCTCCCCATCCAGCTGAGGAGGGGAGGGATGGAGTGGCTTTGGTGGGCACCTGGTGTCCAGCCAGGGCCAACCACCACATAAATATGCACAGTAACTACAGCACAGACACTGGTTCAGGCAGAGAGAACCCATGGACTTCTCTGCTTTCCTGTCAAAGGCTCAGAAAGAGCACCAGTATGTGTTGTGACGATTTGCCTAACGAAGATCATTAATGATCATCCAATTACCTACAGCTTGGCTCAACCTAAAACATTCTCTAAAGGGACATTTGGTCTTAATTTGAAAACAAAGAAGAATAGAGAATCTGCCACTTCTCTTGCTATTTTGTTCCAGCACTTAATCATCCTCATTGCAGAAAAACTGTCTCTGATTTCCTATTTGAGTTGTGTAATTTCAGCCTCCAGGAAAGATCTCTCTTGTGTTTGTCTCTAGTACATATGAGACCACTTTCTAATGCTGTTTTATGCTTCAAGTCCTTACAAGCTCCAGCCACATGTCCCTCCCATAACTTCAGATACCCAAAATACACTGGGCTCTTGTGATTAGCTTTTGTCCAGCCTTTAATCACCTACTGAAGTTCTTCTGGGCCCTCTCTAGTCACTCTCATCCATCTAAAGGTGGGCACCAAACCTACAGCTCAGGATTCTCACATGGGTACCAGCAAGGTCACAAAATGAACTCCCTGTTCATAAACTGCAGTAGTGTAAGAAGTTTCCATTTGGTTGCTTGCCCAAGAGCTCCTGTAAAGCCTTTTCAGCACCATTCTCAAGGGTGCAGTTCCCACAGACAGGACCTGCATGCCTTGGTCCCAGGGTCTGGGTCTACTGGCACTGTACTGAACACTCTGGGTTTTCCATGGGTTGCACAGCCCAAAATACAGTGAGAAACGAAAGAGTTAATGCCACACCCTCTTCCCAGCTCTGCTCATGTCGATCCCATTTCAGAGCTGAGCTGAAGGAAAAGCTCTGCTTTGCACTCACCCTTGGGCAGCTGCAGGAAGCTTTGCTCAGGTGTTTCACCCGCCCCAGGCACGGCTGGCACAGCAGCAGCACAGCCCCTCTCCAGTGCTGAGGAAGTGCCCAACGCTCCCCTTCCAGCGGGCTCCTCTCAGAGGCTGCACACAGAGGGAAACCCAAGCCCTCCTCACTTGTGAACCACCCTGGTGGGTGACACCTGGGCGCTCCAGCCCGGAGCAGCCCAGTGAGAGGCTGTAAGACAACCTGGACATCTCCCTGTGCGTCTGGTGGCCCACGGGAAGCTGCCTGAATCTCCGAATTCCAGGGCACTGTGGGCTGGGACAAACAATGCTCCAAGGGGACGTGTCTTAAGCTGCCCCACGGTAGGTGGACACTGGCCACACACACCTCTCCAGAACAGTAAGAAAAGCTTGTTGTGTGTTTAAACGACTGAGTTTGTATTTTGCTGTTAAAATACACTTCTTGTCCCTTATACATTTTTCTAAGGAACAGTGACCTGCATACAGAACCCCATGGCAGCAAACAAGCAGCCTGAGTACTTAAAAACAACATTTCTGCCCCAGAGAGGAAGCTGGAATTCACCCATGCAATTAGGTTAGGTTAATGCTGTGGATAGACGTTATCTGATACCCTATTTTGTAATCCTTTGCTAAGCAGGATGCTGTACACTCTGGGAGCCAACAAAACTGCTACTCACTTACTGTCAGACCTGAGCAAAGTCAGGAGCAATCTCTGAAGGTTTGAGATGAGTTCAACCCCGCATCTGGTAATGGTCCAGAGTCATTTATAAAGGTCACTAAATTCTACATTCAGGTTGAAGGTTTCTTTAAACCAATATTTATCAGTACAAATCTCAGGAGAAAAGACAACACTTCTCCTGTCAGAAGTGAACTTTACAATGTTCTTTTGATTATCAACTTATTTGGTTCCATGCCAATAATCTTTCACTCTTTTTCTAATCCTTAATTAATCCTTTTTAAAAACAATCTGTGCTCAGCACATTCTGCTCAGAAGAAATCTTTTGCTGTGTATATGTATCATAACAAGATCTTCAATATGCAGGCAAATATTTTCATATATAAGGAACCTCACTAGATGTGTACATAAAACAAGAAAAATCACCTGACTCCTGAAAATTGATCTCTCACACTTCCCTTGAGTTTGGTGGGAATTTGTGAGCTCTCAGCAGTTACAGATAAGACACTGAGGAACTCTCCAACTTAAGTTCATAATGCCTGACTTAAGGCACACTTCTGAAACTGCTGCCCTGAATTTTCCATTTCCCCTGGCAAAGCCAGGACTTCCCCAAATCACACACAGAAACATCTCTTTCAGATTAAAAGGGAAACCTAAAAAGACCCTGAGAACAGCAAGGAGGAAACAATGATTTATCGTCTACTTTTCCCCTACAAAAATAAAATCTTGTAATAGCATAAGACATTTCAACACACAGTTTCTATTTGTTCTTGTCACATTCAACCATAAGTGAACAATTTTTGAGCGCTGTGCATACACAAATACAGAAATGACAAATACACATGCCTGACTAGACTTGCATTTGCAAATAGAAAGTGACAAAAATATGGTTTTCGCTGCACAAATTTTACCACTTTTCTCTATAAAAATGATACATGCCCATTACAGTTCTATAAACACAAGTGATTTAAAGCATATAGTGCTTCTAACAGCCAGGTTGAAGCCATTTTGTAAATGCAGCCCTTCAAACAACCAAACACTACTTTTCTGGGCTGCTGCTTAGGAAAACACCATTGAACACTTACAGATGGCAAATAAAAAACAACTTTTGAAGCTGGAGCCTTGCATGGGAATTTTGCCTGGGGAAGCAGGCAAGATGAGGTCTCACTTTGTACACTGGTTGCTAAAGGAATATATATTACAAAAGGAAGCCACAAAACAAGGGCACGGCAGATCTGACTTACCACAAGAGCAGCACGTGAAGCAGTTGGTATGATAGAGGTTACCCATTGCTTGGCAAGCCTGGCTCGCTCCATACACACCTTTTCCACATTTTATACAAATACCTACAAAGCAGAAAGAGAATCAAAGTTAAAATCCTCCACAGCTCCTAAAAATGGCTCCAGGCCATTGATTCACAACGCTTATGATACCCCCCATCAGGCCCTAAATCAATGAGCTCCTCACCCTGAATAGATTCAAGTACCCAAGAGAGCAGCAGGCGGCTGCAGTGAAACAAATGCATGGAAATTAACCCAAAATTAAGGGGGGCCAAGCCTCTGCTGGTGTTTCAGTGCAGGGAGACTGAGGCTGGCACAGACAGAAACCCAGAGGAGGCAGGTGCAGCCAGAAAGGACAGAGGAATCCACACACTCCCTGCAAACAACTCTGCCAGCCCAAGAAATAATTTAGTGAGACCTTCACAAATAAGTGCTCCACCACACGACATTCAACAATCACTGATAAAACACTTCAGTCCAAACCCAAAAGACTTCTCCTTGGCCCTCTCCACAAATGCAACATCAAGCACGTTTGTCCGCAGTGAAAGCCAGTCATGTTTGGTAATTGTTTAATTCCCCGTGAACAGAGGATGTAACCTCATAAACACAGCCTGGCACCTTACCACACTGAACAGCAAAGCCCCTGCCTTCCTTGTGGTCTCAGGGCAGAAATTCTGGCTCACATTCTGCTTCAGTGGGGTCAGAAATTCAACTTGACTGCCCAGGCCTGCTCCTGGTGATGCCAGGGATAACTCCCGTGCAGTCCTCAGGAGAGCAAAGCACCAGGAGCCAACAAGTCAGTGCTTAGCTCTACACACGGCAGACTTACAGGGAAGGTCGTGATTTCAGTAAGCTCTAATATTAGGGGTTTTTGGGATAGTTTGTTTTTTAGGAATATTTAAACCTATTTCCTCAAAGTCTTAAGAGTCATCTGCGTATGTGTTTATTTCTATCTATGCATAACCTCTCTAAATTCAAACCAAGAAAGGGAGGTAATTCAAGTGATCACTTTGGTTCTGTATCCCTAGGAAGAAGAAATGAAACTGCGGAATTCATGTCCTTCTGTCACACAATTGGGACTACTGATTTTTAAGTTTTTCTGAGGTGTCCATAGGTCTCTATTCAATTCTAGCAGCACAGTCCATCAAGACAAGGCTGGTGATATTATTTTAAATATTATTGTAGAAAATAAAAATGGAGATTTTTTGCTTCAAACAACTCTAAAGAAACAGCTGTGTTCCATGCGTTGAGGCTCTATTTCTACAGGTGCATGCACAAGCTTGGCATGAATCATTGGCACCAACAAAACTGCTAATCCACCTAAGAACCTAGGAACTAGAGAACTTCAAAACTGGGCTTTTATCTTCCACAATTCTTCCTTGCTGTGCTGTAAACATTCTCTGTGAGTACATGGAAAATAAAAATGCAAGTTCTTTGGGGGAAGATCAGCATATTATGAACAGGTGTCCCTCTCTTGTCCTGGGAGACATCCCTCCATGAACTTCTCCAGTGTGAGAGCTTCCACAGGCTGCAGTCCTTCAGGAGCTGCTCCAGCCTGGTCCCTTTCCATGGAAATAACAACTTTAAAACCCAATACACCTATTAAGATTTTTTTAAATCTTAAAAAACTTATAACTTTAAGATTAACAGCTACCCAAGCTAAACCTGTAAAACAAACTAGGTGCCATCCAGATCCATCAGTTTATTGCAAATGTATTAAGAAAATGCCAGTCCTTTGGCGAGCTCAGCCCTGACACAAGAAATAGGAATTTCAGAACATTTGTTGCCTTACTCAAGGCTGCCAAGTCTATTCATTTATTTGTAGCCCAATGTTATGGAAAGCATCTGCTATTTGCCATGAGTTAAAGGTTAACTGATCAAAGATGGCTATTGATTATTGCGGACACTGTGACTGGAAAAGGTGTCCTGTGAGCCAGCAGCTGCAGGAATTCCTCACTCTCAGCAGCAGCACAGAGCCCAGGAACCTGCTCGCTGTCCCAGCACACCCCAGGGGCTCTGCAGGGACCCTGGGGCAGGAGGGGCTGCAGAGAACGGGGCGGGGGCACCGCTGGAACGAGCTGATGGCACCTCAGCATCAGGCCCTGCTCCGACGTCTCGGTTCACTCTTGGCCCTGGGGACAGGGGAAGGCCCTTCAGAGCCCCCCAGCTCCCTGGGCACTCCTTGCCCACCCTTTCATGCCAACACTGGCAGCTATTGATAATCTGTGTGGCTGGGAGGTTATGCTGACAGAACTACCTTTTCCCACCTACATTTAATGCTATTTAAAGAAGAGCAGGAATCCACAGTCTGTAACTCTGGCAATTCCGTCTCTGAGCTCTTGTGCACAAATCTACTACAGTTCAAACTGTTTTGAGAGATGAAAGTTATTACCTCATTTCTTTGCCATTGCTGCACTGAACCATCAGAAGCAAAAGAAGGATTTATTGTGGACGTTAAACATGCATTGGCCTCTCCAAACAAGTGATTTGTTAAGAGCAGCTGTCAGTTTGTTAACTTGTTTTCTCCAAGAGAGTAGTCATTAACTCCAGGAATGAATGACCACAGAGATGATTAGCATACTAAAAAAGCATATGTAAAATTCCAAAAGTGTATTTTGGAAAATATATATGCAGCTGCAGTGTGAGTTTAGTGTGAGCTCATAACTGCCTCGGAAAAGCCCTGATTACATGGCTGCTCAGGTCTGCTTTTCCACCAGTCACAGCCCAGACTGCACACTGCAAGCTTGTGAAGCCCTGACATAACAGCTACATCACTTTTTCCCCCCCCAGATTTAATTCCAAGGCTTGTTAAACCGCCTATGAAGAATGTTCTGTTGCAGAGCAAGCGTGTCTCGTTTCTGACACTTCCCTTGACATGACTTCAGATCAACTCCTGCCTTCATACGATTCCTTGCCCCTCCTGACACCCTGATTCTGAGCAGTCAGCTGTATCCCAGTTCTGTAACACATCACCTGCTATATTTCTACCCAGGTCATCAGCTCTCCTACAGATCTGGTGCCTCTACCCAGAAAAAGACATTGCAAGATGTTGCATATACTCAAAGTTGCCATGAAGGTTGGCTGAGCCAGGAGCACAGTGTCACAGCAGTCCTTGGCTGGGGTGGAGAGATGTTCACACCCTCACAGAGTGTTGAACCTAATGGGAGAGTAGAGACTGAACAAACACTCTGTGGATCACAGCAAAAGACCACCAACAAAAATGGTACCAAAAAGAGAAGGAGCTCCCAGAGACTCCCTGCTGGACTCCAGCACATGGCCAGTGCTCCCCACACCTTTAACCAGTCCACTTCACTGAGCTTGACCATGTCAGTGAGAACATCATCTCTGGACACCAGCCAGGCAAGCCTCCAGCACTGCATGGCAACAGAGCCGTCAGAGGCTCGATGCTCTCTGGGTAACTCCCACACCAGCAAACACGAATATCAGCACCAGCAGACCAGACAGGTATTTTCTGATGTGTTCAGTGACTTTGCTCAAGACTTGAGACCATTATAATTAGCAAAGGTATCAGCAACGGCCTAGAGAAGATATTAAAACGATACAATTTTTCAGCCTGCTTGTACTTGTAAGAGTTCCCTGTAGTAGCCTGTGCATTACAAGAAGTTCACTTTGGGACCTGTACATCAAACCCTGGAATGCTCTTTTGGCCATGCCAGTACAGGCTGCTCCTTCATACAGACTTCACCAGGCAGCCAGAATTAGGAAAAGGGCTGTTAAATGCAGTGCATATCATGGCAGATATTTAACCACCTTCCGGCCAAGTTTCGTCCTCATGTTGAATTCAGCCTGAGCCTAATGCCATCCTTTTGTAACCTGAAGGCAAAGGTTTAGCACAAATGCAAGAAAAATGGTACCATGTGGCCTCTCAACTCCAGCAGGCAGCAGCTGTGAGAATCCAGATACCACAGACAGAGCACCACGGCTCAGGGATGAGCTGCAGCTTTACTGCCTTACAGCCACACCGTATCTCCAGGATAACTGCTACATGCTGCCTACAGTAGGAAACAACCAAGCCCTGTCATCAAGAGTTATGGTAAAGCTAAAATTAACAACTAACACATGGCACAGATGACTCCCTCCCTGGCTCTGCAGTTCTGGGAAAAGGGCGGGTGAACATCACACTGGGCCACTGCAAAATCCCCTTTTCTTCTCTCAGACAGGGAAAACCCATCTCTACAAAAGCCCCAAACAAGATCTTCCACACCTGCAGCCTTTCCATGGCACAGGGGCAGGGAAATGGAAACCTACTGCCACGGAGCAGGGAGAACAAACGAGGAGGGAAGCCTAGCTCCCAACAAGAAGCCAAACTGCAGCAAGAGCTGCAAGAGCAGAGGGCTGTGGAGGGGCTGCGTCAGACACCCGCAGGTGCCCCTGGCCAGGGGAGGGGTCCCACACTGCCTGCAGCCAGTGATCTCACCCAGGGCGTTGCTACCACCTGGAAAATGTGTTCTGCCAAGAAGCCAGGTAAACAGGGAAGCCCCAGAGCCGCCCCGAGCCCAGGCAGCTGTGCCACTGCTGCTGCAGTACCTGCTGAGCTCCCGGCAGCTTGGACCCAAGAGGTGACTTCAGGGGAGAAAAATGCTCCTTTCCTTCCAACAACCACAGGAGGAGGGATCTTCCGACACACACGTCAGCCCTCAGTCAGGCACAGATAGAAGACATGAGGCACCTGCACGGGGCAGAGCCAGGCAGGGCAGCCCAGGGAGCCCTCCCAGCCCTCGCCACCACGGGTAGCTGCCCCTGCAGGGCTTTCATCTGTTACCTTGCAAAGGTACCAAGGATTCAGTACCTAACATGAAACAAAACCTGGTACATATAAGTTATAAATAAATACAACCTGGACATGCTCAGCAGCAACATCCTGTGATAGGAATGATGGAGGGACTGCCAGCACTGCCTCTGCCCCAGAAAAGATCAGGAGACACCACAACTTGAATTAAGATTGAAAATGACAGGCTAAGAAAAGTGAGAAATGCTCAAGTAAATGTTTTGGCTCCCCTGCCAAGCCCCAGCCCATACACACCTGGCACCCCAACATCCAAATGCCAGGAGGGAGCTGACTCCATCTGGCAACACAACTCCAACTCCAGCCTGGAATCCCCAGTGCTCCCTGCACCGACTGTGCTGGAGTACACTGAACTGGAGGAACATGGGCCACAACATCTAACACAAATCACAGCTTAAGCAAAGCAAGGCAAGAAGCAGCCTGTGGACCGGGAAACTTCTTGTTGTCACTCTTAAACCTTGTTGAGACTGCCCCCGACCTTGCTTTCCTCCTCAAGGAGTAAACTATAAACTATTTAAGCACTTGAGATATGCATCTGCTGACTTAAAAAGATCTCCATCACTTCAGTGCCTGCCTGCTACAGGAGGTTTTACTCAATTAACACACAGGAGGGATGAGTGTGTAGAACTTTACTCAGAAAAATCAAAATTTGAGATTAATTTATGTTTGGTTACAAATGCAGCAAAGTTCTCATTCACTGGAAGTTTTGCAGAAGCAAAGTTCTAGGTTCTGGAATGACTTTCATTACCTCCACTCTGCCTATTGCTTAACGAGGATTGCGTAGGACAAAGCTGCTGGGAGAGGTCATGGCCACAGAGGAAGGCACTGGGCCCAGGTCCAGGAGTGACAGTGCTGATCAGAGCACAGGAGCCAAGCTCTACCTGCCTGAGGGATTGGCGCTGCCAGCAGCACTCAGCCCATTCCTGCTTGCTCTGAAAGCAGCCACACACGCTGTCTGTTCTGCTTTGTCCTTAACCTTCTGGAGTTTCAAATGCAGGGTGAGGTGATGGGCAAGTGTCTGGGAACAGAAGGCCACAGAAACAATTCTCGAATACCACCCTCCCCATCTCCCTGTTTTAGCAGGTCTGAGCCCAGGGCATGTCTGTGCTGGTGAATTAAACCAGCTCCAGGCCAGCAGAGTAGAGCAGAGATGCCATGGGAGCCAGTATCAGCTCTGATGAGCAGCTGCTGGAAACTGGAAGGCTTTTGTTACTGCTGAAGCAGATCCACCCCGTCGCACAGTGAAAGCCCGAAGCCAGCACAGCAAATGCTTATTGCTTCATACAGTACGTGAAATTACTGCTCCGAAGCATGAAATTACTGACACTATCTGCAGGATCATCCCAGCCCGGCCGGGCCGGGCGCCGCTGCAGAGCTGCCCTTTGTGTGCAGCCGCGGCTCCGCCGTGGAGCCTCCCGACAGCACGAGGCCGAGCACGGCCCCATTGTCCCTGCACTGTTCTCGTTACACTGACGCTCACTTGACAAATATTCATCCACTTCTCTGCCTCTTAGTGCACGGCAGTTCCAGGGTGATTTTTACTTCTTATTTGGCATTTATAGAAAAATCTTTTGCCACTGAGGCACTGAAGTGGAAGATGGAGGAGGTCCTGTGGCTGCTCCATGGGCTGTGCCACTTTGGGTTGCTTTGTCTGGGGTTCAGAGCTCAACTGACTGCTCAAGGCTCATGCTCACACTGACAACCACAGCACAAGGGGACTTGCAAATAACTTTATCAAACAAAGTATTACTCAAAAATAAAACCAGTGAAAAAAACCCTGTTCCTAAAAGTACCTTGTGATGACTGTGATTATCAAAGCCAGGAGACACATACAGCTGGGGTAGTAAAGGAGAGCAGCACTGGGAATTAATAACTTAGAGGGAAAAGTCTGTAAATCACATTCCCTGTCCTACTGCCCCTCTAGTGCTGAAAACCTGAGTGTCTTGCTGTGGACGTGAGCCCTCTTACAGCCCAAAGGGACCAGGTCAACAAGGCCCTTCAGCTCAAACCACACTTATTTTGCCTGGAGCACAGTGAGCGTAATCACATTTACAACTCAGCCAATTTAGGAGTGCTGAATTTCTAGCAGAGTGTAAGCAGCAATCAGGGGAGGATAGGCTAGGGCCAAAAACTGGAGCTTGTACAAGTGCTGTCAGAGGAGGACACTGCACCACAGCCAGGGGCTCGGGTGAGGGCCCAGAGGCAGCAGAACGGAGCGATGCTCCTGCAGCTCCTGGTTTTGGTACAGACAGATCAAATACCAACACCCGAAGCTCTGCAGTGCCCCTGGGCAAATGCCCCTCGGGGGGCCAGTGTGAAGTACCAGGGGCATCCAGCCCACTCAAACTGACTGAGGAAGAGGGCAGGACTTCACACATCACAGACTTTTTCTATATAAGTGACAGTGTTCACAGTACAGAACCAGTCAGAAAACCTACTGTACCAGCTCCCTTTTCCAGTTTTGGTGTTCTTAGTTCCTTTAGTTCCTGTCTTGGCTCTTTTCCATAATAAATGTGAGTCACTGACACCTCTGTGGTCTTCAGAGAAAAAACCTTCTGAGATGACACGGAAAAGAGACAATCAATTTAAATACTTCAGCTTACAAAAATCTGTGCAAGGAGGTAACAACAGTGATACTGAAAGCACCAACGATGCAGCCCAAATACCCTGAACTCCACAGCATGTCAGAGCTGCAGAGATGTCAAGCTGGAGAGACTTTTCATTACATTCTCCTGACATTGCACGTATGAGTCATCACTCTAATATATGGCAGAAAAAGGTCATATATTACAGCTGCCTTCCTTGATATATTTAAAATGGGTTCATGATTAAACAAGGAGACTAGTCTAAAAGTTTCCAGGTGCACTTTCCTATTTTCTTAGATAACGGTCTATTTCCAGCATGAGCATGACAGTCTGGAAAAGGCATGGAATTACGTAACCACATTTGGTTACAAACTCAGCAGCTCCTTCCACAAGCAGCTCCCAGGCCCACACGGACACCACAGTTCCAGCACCTACCCAGCAAAGGTGCTGACACCTCTCCATAGTTCTCGCCTGCCCCAGGGAGGTTCTTTAGTATTCCCAGAAGCATAAATAGGTTTGCTTAAACACAAACAGGCATACAGGTAGGTATTATCCCAAGCTAATATTTAGAAAGACTGAATTGTTCACTTAAGAAAAGCTGGAAGTGAGTTAACAGTCTGTCACCTCAACCCTCTGTATGAGGTTTTTTCAGTCACTTCAAGTCCAGGGACTCAAGGATGCTTTGAGAACATCAGGAGGAAGAATGTACCTTCCTGTAAGGTACAGGAAAAACTGTTTCAGAAAGTAATTTGCCATAGGTTTCTCCCACCTTTAGCCATGAACAGTATCACTTTAGTTCTGAAGTGCTGGCAAGCCTCAGCTTCCCCACCTTGGCAACAGTGAAAAGCTGTCTCCTCTGCAGCTCTAAGGCTCGGCCCAAGGAGGTGCTCAGTCAAACAGCCACACTCCTCCACTCCACCCAGACAGGAAGATGCTCAGACTGTAAGAAAAGCCTGTCCTGATCTAGCAAGTTGAAAACCCTTGGGACAGCTGGTCAAATACAGCTCGAACGACATGTAAACAGGATATTCTAATTTTGCCTCCTCTACCTTCGGGAAACAGCAGCACTAAATGCTGTGGATGTAGGCTCATTTCCTGCCTCTGAATTCAGCTGTGGGGGAGAAAAGTAAAAGCTAGAAAATCAACATGCTGCCCATATGTTCAGCTGCTCTCCAAGGCAGACCTAAGGTGGGCAAAGGGTTGCTCCAGGCTTTTGTCAGACTCCTGTCTACAATGATTCCTCCAAGAGGGCAACTCTGAGCTTCCCATAACCACAAGAGGAGCTGAGCTCCATTCTCACCTTCAGGGACTTGCTCCCCCCAGCACCACCCAGAGCTGCAGGAGTGGACAGGTCTCACTCTGACACTGAACCTTACACTGACATGGGCAGCAGCACAGGAGGCTGTGTTCCAACACCTGAATGAATCCAGCTTTACAGCTCTTAGTACCATATAAAAAGATGCCACACAGTGTAAAGTACTGATAGCTAACTTCATGTTAGGATTTCTGCTAGGTCAGGTATCTTCTGTCTGGACTGCTTTGACTTTTTCTGGATCAGGTGTTGTCAGTCCTGGATCAGGTAACAGTCTGCTCTCCAGCAGCTGGAATGCACTCCAGGGAATGTGGGCTGTCTGGCTAATTCAACGCAAATGTGAACACACACTTGATCCACATCCAAACAGAATCAATGAATGATCCAGAAAGGCACAAGTATTACACTCAGGACCATCCCTCTCCCCAGCTTTGACCTAGACTGTCATCTTGACACGAAACGGGAGCAAAGTGGTTATTAAAGGGCAGAAATTGGAGGGGGAAAAAAAAAAGTAAAACCCATAGTGCTAGTTTTCTCTGATGAAAAACGTGTGAAATGGGCATGCTCACAGCACCCAACCAAGAAGCACATGTTGGCTCTGCTTATGCCCTCAGTTATGAGCTGTCTCCCAGACAGTGACAAACCACCAGCTGCAGCTGGCAGACTGTGTCTGAAGCAGACTTTTTCACCACCCACCTTTGCTGTTCTCGCAGACAGACCAGTGACACACGTGCCTGGCTGCTCTGCAAAACCTGGGCACCGAGGGAGCAACGTCCCTGAACGGACTTAGCTCAGAAAGGCCCTGGCACAGAAGGCAACTCCCACCTGGAACAGGGTTTTGGCACCATCAGCTCTTTTCACAACCTGCCCACTGCACCTGCAGGCAAAGCCTTGGCCCACAACCCCTACAGAGAAACCTGCAGCCCCTCAGCAGTGCTAAGCTGCTGCTAGTAAAGAACACGTGTCCCACAAGAGCACTTGGCACTGAGATGCAAACACGGAAACACCCCTGCCCTCAATGGCTCCTGTCAAAGAGCAATTTGCTTGAAGGGGAAGGGATTTATCTTTGCTAATGATCCCTGTGCACAAAACAGCAGCCACCCAGCACTGCAGCATCCAGCCACACACCAGAGAGGCCTGTCCACAGAACTACACGGATGCCTTCTCCACACTCACCATCTCCATGCCAAGACAGCCAGGCATCCCCTTTTTAGGATGATTTTTTGAAGATGGACTCTGTTTCTTGTAAGCTGGATGCCAGACTCAAGTCAAAGTGAGGAACAAGACACGAGATGCTCCTCTCTCCCACTCCTGACACCTCACCACCCAAACATCTCCTATTTGGTGAGTAACTCATCAGCTCCACCACCCACAGTCATAAGACAGCAAAAGGGTTGTGGCTAAATTCCTGTCAACTCTTACAAAAATACAGCTAAAGCACAGTTGAGGAGCAAACTCCCCAGGTAAAATTATTCTTTAAAAATCTTTCTGGAAACAGCAAAATACACCTCCTCAAGAACTGCATAACCAGGGAAAGAGTGAGCAGATAGAAAAGGGTTAGGAAGGTAATTTCTCACTTTGTTAGTTACAGTAAACATCTCCAAATAAATGTGATATTATGAATTTCATCAGCCAAACTTCCCTTCTCCATTTTGAAAGGTTACATGAAGTGATGAAATGTTAGTTAATTTATGTCTTAGAGGACTGGCTAAAAAATAACAGAAACCTGTAATCTTTTCATAACTATAAGTCAACACTTAACTGATATGAGAAGCCTCTATTCATAGCCACTCAAAGGAGCATTCATTCCTCTTTACATCATCCCTTTACCGTTATGTCCTGATGCAATTTTCAACAGCAGGTGAAACCACTAAAAATTGGAAACAGTGTGCGAAATTTTTATCTATCTGGTTTTAATTAAAGCACTCAGCAAACCAGAGAAGTGATAAAGAGAGGCAACCCTTTCCACCTCAACTGCTGCCTGTGCACCCATCCTCAGAGAGCCCAGTGGAAACCTCACAGGCAATGTCAGTGGTATTTTCCCTGCTGCTAAAGCAGTGGTTCAGATTAGGATCATGGCAAAAGCAATAAAAGATAATTCACATCTGATTATGAACTACGTGGCAGTTGTTTGGTGCCCTTTTAGGTTTCAAGGGAGCCAGCTGAGAAGTGGGCACCGCAGGGGCTGCCTTTGGGAAGCCTGGATGAGACCTGAGCTCCCCACAGGCTCCCAGCACACAGAGGGACCCTCCATCCGGGCACTGGCTGGGAGCTGGAGTGTCTCCCACCCCGGAGACCCACACCAGAAGCTGACACACCCCACTCCCAGCCCCTGGTTCAGACACTTTTGTGGGCAAACTGCCCAGACACTGAGGCTGGACCAAGCACGTGGGCAACCAGGACACACACCCAGCTTCAGTGTGCCCATGATCCAGGAGGGTCAGCCTGAACTCCAGCTCAAGCCGCTGTTGGTTTCCTTTGCCAAACGCACACCCTGGACCTCAGAGAGCCTTTCTGCAGAGCTGCTTCCAGCCAGTGGGCTCCCAGCTCCCAGCACTGGATGAGGCTGTGGCTCCCCAGGCGCAGGACTTGGCTTTTGCCTGTACTGAATTTCATGAGGTTCCCATTCCCACATTCCTGCAGCCTGTCAGGGTCCTGCAGAGCACCACCACATCCATCCAGTCTATCAAGCAGTCCTCCCATAGTGGAACAATCCACAGGCTGGCTAGAGGGGCACTCTGTCCCATCACCCCAGTCGTTAACGAAGATGGCAAACACTGCTGACTCCAGACCTGGCTCCAGCACAGGCTTCTCGGGTGCACCACTAGGGACTGGCTCCAACTCAACCTCCTCCTGCTGGTCACACCTGAGCTCAGCCAGTTTTCAGTCCTTCTCACAGCCTGTACTTCACCAGTTTGTCCAGTTTGTTACGGGTGACAGCATCAAAAGCTTCACTAAAGCTGAGATCAAGCACTACTGCTCTCCCCTAATTCCCCAGGCTTTTCACCACACACGGTCAACCCAGCACCCCTGCTCCACCTTTTCCCTGGTCTTCCTTTCACTCACGTATCTGCAGAAGCACTTCTTGACTTCCCTGTCTTTCACCAGGGCCAGCTCCAGACGAGCCTTGTGTCTCCTGACCCTACCCATGTGTACCCTGACAGTGTTTCTTTGTTCCCCCAGGTCACCTGGCCCAGCTCCCACCCCTCATATATTACACATATCCTTTCTATTTCTTTCTTCAGAACCCCTTGCTCATCCATGCAGGCCTCTTGCCACTTCCTGCATGTCAGGATGGACCATTCCTGAACCTGGAGACTGCAATTCTTGAAAAATCAACCAGTTTTCCTGACCCCTTTTCACTTCTCCCTACCTACTTCAGAACTTGTCAGTAAAGTACAGAATTTATATATGAAATATTCAAAGTCAGTTCAGTCTACAGAAATGCTCTCCCCTGTTGTAGGTACTGGTGGAGCCTGGACTTCAGCTTCCAAGTAAATCTCGCCCTGTCTAAATTCACAGCAAAATGACACGGCTAAGTAAAGAGCTACCTGTGAATATTTACACATTAGGTGCCTATTTAGAGATTTAACTCCCCACTGGATTCTCTCCGGACTTAAAAATAAGCATAAATATGTTTCTGAGTCTGACCTTTGATCAAAACATTTGAGATCAGTGCGTAAATCACTCAGTTGGGATTTTTCCTTCTCATGTGTTACATCACTGCAGCACAACCTAATGCAAACATTCCCTTAATTGCACAAAAGCCCTTCTGGAATCTCTCCTTTCACTGTATTCACTAAGAAAGCTTCCTCAATGCTCCCTTGAAAAAAAAAAAGCCAACAAAGCAACTAACACAACACACAAAACTTATCTTTTGAAAACTAGCTAAAAGAATCAGTTTAGTTGTTGGGTGTTTTAAATTTATTTCTGCTTTTTAAAAAAAATTACTAGAGCCTTTGTTTGCAGATGAATGTAACCTCCTCTGTAATTGTATCCATGAAAATAAGGGTGGCTTTTACCAAATCAATGATGAAACTCTGTTCTGTGCTTTCTCTGTAAGGTTAAGAGTGAAGTACGGAGCTGGTACTGAGCTGCACATCCCTTGCTTCTCCCACGGGTGCCTTTGACAGACGAAGGATTTTATCATTTCTGCAGAGGAGCCAATTGTCCGTTTTAGAGAAGGAATCATTGTTGATCCTCAGTTAAAACAGTCTGTGCTTCACTCTAGTACCAGCCACAAAACGTCTTCTCTGGTTGTCTTCCACCACAGCAAGAGAGACGTTTCTTCAAGCAACGCAAAAAAAACCCCCAAAACCTTAAGAGATCACTAAAAATGGTTGTTCCCCATTGGTTTTCAGCTGGTGGAGCCACAGCTTTTATCCTGCGGTGGAGCCAGTGACTCAGGCTGACAGGAATGGCTGTGCAAGGAGGAACACGCATCCCTCTCCCCGTCCTTCCCCAGCCCGCAGCCGCAGCGTGCAGGTGCGTGCTAACGAGGAGCTGAGCACCCTGCTCTGGGCCCTGACAGCCGCGTCCTCTGGCTGAAATCCCGGCCAGCACCTCAGCCCTTCCCCTGCTGCACAAGGCAAGAGCTCGGCATCTGCTGACAGCAGGAGGACCTTCAGCGCAGACTGAAATACTGGCTGTCCCCCAGGCTCCAGACTCTTCTTCCCTGCACGACACCTGCCACTGTTTCTTCATGACCTGATCGCGGAGCTCTTTGAGAGTAGAAAATCTGAACTATTCTATTCCTATTTAGGACTAAACGTGTGGACTGTCACCTGTTCCGATCTCTACACTCCTGCCTGCACAGAGCAACCTTATCTTGCTTCTTCCCCCATGGCTTGTGCTTCCAAGTTTGTGCCCTGCCCTGGGCTGCAGGATGAGCACAAACACACAACTGTTTGTTCCCCAGTGGTCACACCTGACCTTGAGTCAGTCTTACTCTAATTTAGACCCCGACACAACACTTACTTTGTTGTCTTAAATCAATTGCTTGGTGAGAAACTGCAAGCTGCGTGGTCCAAAAAATTCAAACAACAATTTTTTTGCAGGCTTATTGGACACTTTTTCTGGCTGGTAGCTATTTTTTTGGGAATAGTAGTGTTCCAGCAGGAAGCGACGCGTGCAGAACTGAGCCTGCACCAGCAGCACACCCAGCTCCCAGATCTTCCTTCAAAACAGGAATTATGTCCACTCTTTAAGGAGATTTTTTACACATCATCACCCACGTGTGCAGCTCTTACCCCTTGAGAAGGGCCCACTCATTCATCTCACTGCATTTTGGTTGTACTCACAATCAAATTTACACCGTGTTCAAGCAAAACTGAAGTCACGACCTAACATTCCCCCGCAGTGCCCATATAATTTGGTTCCCTGGTCAAAATGAAAATGGCTCAAATTAAAAACAAAGTGAGTTTATACCACTTCCAGCTCAGCGCTGGTGCTGGCAGTTCTGGACCAACAAACATTGCCTTGAAATGGCAAAAGCCCAGAAAACACTTAGAGGGATGCAAATACACAGGCATAAACTTCACAATGAAGGTGAAATAATGTATTTCTCAGAAACTTAAGCAAATATTACCATGTATCTGCCAGAAATGTCAGCAGCCTCCCTCTTTTTTTAAATCAAAGTTCTTGCCTTTTCCACATTGTATGGGAACATTAAGTTAGAAGCTCCCCAAATGCAGTCACTGGTGAGCCACCCAGTCGCAGGGGGCACTCCCAGAGTGACTTGGCCCTCTGAAGAGATGTTCCCACACACACACTCTCTATATCTCTTCCTCTCTGCTTTTGAATATCACAGCACAATTCACAGCAGCCTTGAGGACCAGAGCAGCCAAGTCCTTGAAGCAGCCGTGGTCTCTGAACAAGCCCACACAGACCCTGCACTTGGATGTTGAGAGGGAGCAGGAGTCAAAGCAGGGACAACTCCACGCAAAAGAGAGGAACTCTGACCATTGGGATCAGCCAGTGCACATCACCCTTCACCGACGGTGTGGGCTGAGATCTGGAGGAGGCGACACCTGGAGCAGGGCTAGAAACTCCCCACGCAGGCACTGACCCAGCTGGCAACAGAAGAGCTCGAAGTCCATGCTCATTATTCAAGGGATACTTTGTCAGAAAAACGAAACAAAGTCCTTCCCCCCAACCCTGAAATGCACTATTTCTCTGACCTTAAAATAATCTAACACCGGGGTTCCCAGTTCTGCCAGTTCAACCAAGCAAACATCAGTAATTCCAAAGGAAGGTCTGCAACAAAGGAGTCCAGGATTTGTCCTTCAGCTCAGGAGTGGGAGTGCTTTGTTTTGTGGGTTTGTTTTTTCCCCTTTCACGAGCTACAGAAGTAAATCAGACAGACCAAGCGAGATGTGGTGTCCAGCCAGAGCCAGGCCACCACTGCAGCCACACAGGTTTGAGCTGCTCCCTGCTCCTGCCTGTCATCCCTCCTGGTCCCTCCTGCCACCCCTGTGGGGAAGCCAGGCAAAGCCCCTGGAGGTGGGAAGCAGGGAAAAGCAGAGCTTCACACACTTGGCACACCAGGAAGCTGATTTGCAAGTCTGCACTTGGCACAGCTTCAAAGTGCTTTCTTTGGGGCGGCCTCCATCACCTCTTTCTGGGCTAGTTCTGCACTGGCCTGGATTCCTCCCAGGTGTGAAAGAGGGGCTCAGGAAGCCTCTTCCCAAAAGACTTAACATCAGTTTGCTCTTACACAGCGTGCGAGGCTGTTTCAGCCTAACCCAAGCTATGCCTTTTTTTACATTTTCTTAGTAAGTCAGGGAGGTTTTTGGGTTTGCCTTTTTAAAAGGTGTGGTCTGGCACTCCAGAGTCATTCTACCCCATGTGGAATTGCCCCATGGCTCTCAGGCAATGTGGGATTTGGTGAGTGAATTGCCACATCTCCACTCTGCCAGAAACTCCTGCAAGGGGCAAAACTTGTCCATGCTGCACTCAAACCCCAAGCCCAAACCTGCTGTGGATTTCTTCCCTCTCTCTCTGAACTGGGCAGTGACCAGTTGCAGGTATTGCTGGTGTGGCTGCCAGAAGTCCTGCACCACTCTCCACAACCAGGCAACACCTCCCAGCAGCGTCACTCTCACCACCCTCGCACAGGAACGTTGCCCTCAAATCCAACACGCAGAAAGACTGGGAGATTCTCTTTCCAGGCAAAGCAAATCAAGCTTTTTTCTAATTGTTTGTAAGACAGCATCTGAGACCAGCATCTGATGACTGGCAAAATTTCATAAAAAGACATTAAGTATGTGTGTTAGTTTTGCATGGCCTGGTTTTTGATAGCGGGGGTCCACAGAGGTGGCTTCTGTGAGAAGCTGCTGGAAGCTTCCACCACGTCCGGCAGAGCCAGTCCCTGGTGGCTCTGGAGATGGACCTGCTGCTGGCCAAGGCTGGGCCAGTTGGAGATGGTGGCAACCCCTCGGTGATGACAGATTTAAGAGGAAAATCAAAATAAAGGGGGGCACTGTTAATTCCAGCTAGAGAAGATGAGGAGGTGAGAACATGTGAGGGAAACAACATGGAGACAACAAGGGCAGTGGAGAAGGAGGGGCAGGAGGTGCTCCAGGAACCAGAGCCGAGATTGCTCTGCAGGCCGTGGTGGTGACCATGGTGAGGCAGCTGTGCCCCTGCAGCCCTGGGGATCCACGGGGGATGCAGAGATCCACCCACAGCCCTGGGGATCCACGGGGGATGCAGAGATCCACCCGCAGCCCTGGGGATCCA
>VZRO01008328.1:0-10858 GCA_013397915.1 Daphoenositta chrysoptera | reverse complement strand
CTACAGGAAAAAAAAAAAAAAAAAAAAAAAAAAAAAAAAGAGCTGCAACAGTTATTACCATTCATCAGAACTCCTGCCTTGTTCCCTGAGGAATTCCGTGTTTGCCCCACCTACACCTGAGAATGCACCTATACCTAGGAGTTCAAGGTTAAGAGCAACTGTCCCAACATAGAGAATCCAAGATTTTACCAATTCCAGCTCTTTCCACTGCCCACTGTACAGTTTTTTTGTCTTAGCTGTTACTGCACTCCACTATCTTTTGCTTCTTCTCCCCTTTTATTTTAAACAAAACCAAAAATCAACATTCTGTTTGAACCAGTACAGTTCTGTAGAGATGAAAAGAGTGACAGGTGAGAGCATTCACAGACCAGGGGTCTGATCCTGCTGCATTTCACGTCAGTGACAAGAACAGGCAGGGCAGCAGAGAGCAGCACATGGCCAGGTTAACACACGTTTGTGAGCAGGGGAAACCACAGCCAAGTGGCAAAGTTTATTCACCATCCCCTTGCTCAGAACCACTCTGTCAGTGATTATTTTCCAATCATTCAATATTTGACCAAAACAAATGGATTTAGTAGGAATTTCACACCAGCAAAAGATAGAAAACCAAGATCCTGCTCCAAGGCTACTGAAGGTAATGTCACATCCACAAGGCCAAGGAAACAGAACCGAGCCACAGCAGCAGAGGTCTTGGTTGTCTCATTTCAGCCAAGTCCATGTTTGACATATTACATTCACTGTCACACTTCTCCCGCCCAGTTAGAAATCCCTTCCTACCAAAGGTTTCCAGTCAACATGCACACACACACTGCAAGTTTTGCCCTTGCCAGAGAGACACACAAAAAGGAGACTCAAATCACTCACATTTAAATTTGGGACACCCATGAACTGTGTTTCCCCAACAGCTGCCCAGGCACGGACCATGCTCGGGACCGGCCTCACCTGATGCTCCCCAAAAGCCCCGGGTGGCAGTGCCAGCACAGAGGGAGACAGAAAGAGCAGCAGGACCACCCAGCTGCCATCCCCGGAGCTTCACCCCTGGCATCCCTGCTCCCTGCACGCCTGGGGATGAGCTGCAGCGCAGGGGAAAGGTTTGTGCCATGACCACCAGAACAAAAGGGTATTTCCCATGCCTGGGAGAGGCCACAGGCTCTCCACGGACCACAGGAAATATGATCCAAGCCAGCTGAAGCATCTAAACATGCACAACTGTCAAACTGCATTTAGGAATAACTTTTTGTTTCTCTTTATTTTAACTTTGAAATTTTCTGGTTTTTTCAAGTGACCACATTAAAGGAAGAAAACATCTTGTTTTCTCTTTCCAGGAGTTCTGAGGTGTCATAAGTGAAACAGCTCCCCAATTAAATAACTGCTTGGATGGCTGGGAAACAATGGAAGTCCCTAGCAGTTCTTCCACAATAGCCATCACAAAAACTATAAATACATTCTGAACTGAAACAAGCCTTGTTCAGCCAAATTCTTAAAAGAACAATGTTACGTATGAGACATGACCTCTTGTAACCAGTTAAATGCCTCCTGGTTGTCCATGTGGTCCACTCCCTATTTCATGACAACCTATGACATTAGCATTCTTTACACTTGCACACTGCCTTCCCTGCACTTCTCCCAACGTGCCCAGACACACACATTGACCCTCACGGGACACCAGATTCACGTCACTGCTGCTGCCTGCAATTGACGACTTTACAATTAAAGTAAAGGATTTGGGGGAGATGATTAAGTATTTGTGCTGTCATTCCAACGCAATCACACTCTCTCTCGAAGTCGTTTGACTTCTCATCCCTGGCACCAGAGGAACCCAACTCTCTGCTGGGTAGCTCAGCCCCGAAAAGCTCATCGGGGGTCCCTGAGCCCACCTGCACATGAGGCACTATCAGGGAGCCCAGGGCAGCTCAGCCCCGGTGGGCAGCACCAACCCCACCAGCCCAACACGTTTTTTTTACCAGGAGCTGCCACTGGTGCCCCTTCCCTCAGCAGCAGGAGGGTCAGACAGCGGCCCCGGTGCCCCACCCCAGCCCCAGCGACGCCCAACAGAGGCTCAAACCCTACAGGTTTTCACGCAAAACCTGCCAATAAGAAGGCTGGAAAGAGGTGTCACTAGCAATAAATCCCAACCCCTCGAGCTGAGTCCCCTGTGCAAGCCCTTCCATGTTTTATGTGCACGGTAGTTCTCAGCTGAGCAGTAAATGAGTGTTTGTGCTCTGGGGTGCTGGGGTTTTTTCCTTAATGAGTCATAGGCCTTTCCTTAAAAGTTTGCTGGAACACATAAATGTGACATTAGAGATTTAGTAAAAACTGCTCCAAAAAACAAGGAATGAAGTTTCAGACAATGTGAAATACTCCAGCTGGAAGAGATACATGACTTGCCTGGCTGCTTTTTTGTGCTCAGTCTCAGCACAGTAACAAGCAAGACTATGCTGATAGGGAGCTAAAACAACCCAGTGAGGTTAATAAGAAGAGTTAACACATACCACAGAAAGGAACTATCAGCTCCAACGTAGAAAAAAAAGGAGAAAATCCACTTCCAGAGACAGCACCCACACAGGCACAGTGAAAAATCACATAAAAATCCAGCCAAACACCACATTTATTGGTTGATCATTAGCACATTTGCTAATTTTGTTCAGAGCTGAAGGCTAATAAAGCAGCAGGAACCCTGCTGCCAGCTTCAGGAGCTGTCACACCCCTGGAGCAGCTCCAAGCAATGCCACATCACAACCCCAGGTACTGTCAGGACTTGAACCTTTCAGGCAGCTGAACACAGCCCTCCAAAGTGAGCCTTTCAAAGCTCATAATAAAACTCACAGACATCATGCACATTCCTGCATCCCACCCTTCTGGCTGCTTCAGTTTTGCTTTATATCACACATCCCATCCCTGTCACAGAGGAGGCACTTTGTCCAGGATGGGCATAAAAATCAACCACCACATCATACTCTACAACACTCAGTGTCTCCAGCCACAGAACACGAAATTCTTTTGGACACAACTCACCAGACTCTGCCAATGTGCTGTGAAGTGCTGTCCTGAGATATTTGGGACATATGATGTAGGTAGAAAGCCAAGCCCAGAACTTATTAGATGTCTGCATAAATGTTCTGATTTTAGTAAAACTATTTGGCTTATCACTGTTAGTTTATTTTCTTTCCATTGCTGAACAAGCCTACTATACACCTGACAATTACTTTGCCAAGTTTGGGACACTTTTTTAATAATCATTTTAGTATTTTAAAAAAAGAATCACTTTAGCATTAGGGAAGTTCTCTTCGTTTTAGAGTGTTTTCTAAGTATCCGATATCCACACGGCTTAAGAGACATTTACATCCTAATTTATTAACTGTGGATATTAAGGATTTCAGCCTAGACCTGCTGCCATGAAGCCATCAGTGGTAACACACAAACTTGTGCCATTTGCACATTTTAGATGTAAAAATGATACAACTTCAGGGACGTTTTCCACTGAAAAAAATCAACTTCAATCACATGATAACAACAGCTACTTTGACAGTTACCTGTTCCTTCACAGCAAAGTCACTTTTCTATTCTGCAAACTACAGTGTCCACTGAACCCATAAAAGTCATTAAACTGGCATTTACTCCCAGTTCACACACCACCCTGTATGAATCTCCAGTGAGTGACTGGACCTCAAATGGGACATTCACACCCGAAAATCTTCGTGTAAGATCCAGCACAGAGGTGAGGGAAACAGCTGCCAATACAAGCTCTGCTACAGGACCATTTCTGACTTTCAGTCTTGCTTAGGATGTCTCCCTGACCCACCTGAGAAAGCAGAGCTGACTGGGTTGGGTTCTTTTTTTTGGGGTGAGGGGGTAGGCAAAGGGGCAAGGGTATGTTTAACAGACTGATGGTACTTCTGGGATTCTGAGGGCTTTATACTTGAGAAAAGAAACACGGCCTTGGCCTGGAGCTTGCAGCAGCCCTAAAAGCTGAGCAGAAGCAAGGAATTGCTCAGTGTTTCTCATTCCCACTCCAAACCCAACTGCACCACAGGCTCCCCTCAGCCCCTGCAAACCTTCCCTCCCCTTGGCACACTGCTGCACAGCCTGGCTCACAGGCTCAGGTACAGCCTCGCTGGGTGCACACAGGAACATCTCCCAGAGCCTGGGGCAGCAGAGGGGTCACAAACCAGGCACCAGCTCCGCAGGGCTCATGCCCACACCAGCTCCTGAACTGCAGACCCAAACCTCTGTACTGGAAACCTCACCTCGCTACCTCTGATCAAACACGTGGCAGTTCTTTGGAAGAATGTTTCTCTTCTTTCTCTTTCACAGGCAGAGCTTTTACAACAGAGTAAAAGCATACACAATAAAAAGGAACAAAAAAAATATTTGCTACCAAACAATACCCCATCGATAGTCAAGTTTCTTGCAACTGAAGGTAAGAAAACATTTGTCCCCATTCATAACACAGGCTTCTGTCCAAGTTAGAGTCATCCAAATTCCCATTTCCATGTTAAATGTACATGTTACACGTGTCTACTACTTAATAAAATAAAAATACACATATTCCAGAGCTCTCCCCTGCTCTTATCAGTACCCAATTTCAAGGAGAGTCATAAGGATGTGCATGGCCAGCAGGGACTGCAAGCAGCCATCCCAGGAGCATCCCTCATAGCACATTTCACAGCACAGACAAGACTCCTTTTTCCCAGCACTGTAGACTTGTGTTATTCCATGCTTTTTTCATGTTAATTCCTTCTACTTTCTCTCCCCCCACCTTCCTACTCCCTCCTCCCTTTGGAGGATGCTCCAGCTACAGACTTCATCACTATTTATCACGATTTTCTTGCCTCACCCAGCAGACAGGCTCCTGATAGCCGTGAGCCACGAGGATGCTGCTACTTCACGTGCATCCCACATCTCCCACTGCAGCTCCTCCTGCCCCTGCCCCCGCAAACACACACCTCCCTTGCCCGACCCCGTTTTGGGGGCTCTCTTGCATTTTGGCTAGAAAAGCCTGACCACCCTCAAATCCTTTTCAGCAATATATTTTCCAGCTGTCATAGGGAGATTAGAGAAAACCAGAACTCTGAGGTGCATGGCCTGTTTGAACACTTCAGGAGACCCCACCACACAAGTTTATTTCTATTTAGATGTTTGCCTACTGAAGGAAGAATTTTCACAGGACAGCCTCAACTGCAAATGCTGAAGGATCTCAGCGGCTTACCAACACTGAATTGATTTCTAAGCCAAGCTAAAGGGAAATATAAAGTAATTACCAGACAACAAATCTTTGCTTATGCCCCCAAACATGATGTATTAATTGTTGTCTCTATTTCAATGCAAACAGGAAAGATCTAATATTTTACAAAGAAACCTTCGGAAACTCCTAAGACTGAAAACAACTCCACAGCAAATCTCTCAAGTGTTCTGGTCACCAACTGCAAGTTCATCTAAATTTCATTCAAATTTTCAAATTTCATCTCTAAGCAATACAGCTTCTAGAGATCCACCACTGTTACCTGTCTTAATTTTGATCTCACTTGCATAAACACCTTTCCATCACATCAACCTGCACACCCAGAACAAGCACAAACATACAACCTTGAATTCACAAGTATATTATAGGGCTCAAATCCAGATTTACATGGATGACTACACACATAAAGGGCAGAGAGGGCCTGGATGGGTCTAGAGATCTACTTCCTCTCTTCACCTGGTGTTCCCTTTCCTCACCCAGCAGGCCAAAGGCAACACCACGTTATCAGCAATTCTTGGTGGGGCTCCAAAAAACATGTGCTGGTACTGCTGGGCAGCTTTCTGGAAAGACAGGAGCTCTCAAAAGTCAAGGCTACTCGCCGGGGTAGGCATGGGCTGTGCTAGAGGACTGGAGTTACTATCAGAAACCAGACTTCGTGTCTCATTCTGAGGCACCCCTGCTTCCCTTGGTAAACCTCGTTCAGGTCCCGAGGGAGTGGCGGGGAAAGACAGAGATGCCCACGGAAGACAGGGAAGGTGACAGCTCTGTGACAGGATCCCCCGTTCTCGCTGAGGAGCGCCACACGTGCTATGAGCTGTGCTCTGCACCTCAGCTGTGGGACAGCTGGGGCTGAGATGGCACCAAGGGGTGGGGAAGGCTCTGGATCTGCAGAGATGGGGAAAAGCCCCTTCACAAAGGGCACTGCTGCACAAGGGGAGCTGAAGGACAAAGGCAGAAGTGCAGACTTGCTTGTCTCTCTAGACTTTGCACAGGCAGGAATCTTCATTCCCCACCTCCTCAGGATCAGATGCCTCTTGCATCTTTAGTTGAGAACAATGAGAATTAAGTCACTTCTTGTGCTGGATGCCACCACCCTGGCCAGGATGAGCAGAACCCTTGTTGGGGGATGGCTGCAGCACAGCAGGGGCCGCCAGCAGCGTGTGACTGCTGCCTGCACTCCTCCATGCACCCTCCTGCCACTGCTGAGAGCACACCAGCAGCGAAATCTGCCACAAAAATAACAGCCAAATCAGCATTATGTTCAACACAGACACATCCCTGCCTGGCAGATGACAAGCCATAGGTTTACAGTCAGTCCCCAAGGATGCATGACTCACATGGGCGTGCCAAAATCCAACTTTTGCCTTACACTTTTTTTTAACACCTAGACATCAGACTGAAGTATTCTGCAGAGAAAACAGAATTTAAGACAGCGCCTGAGCTCATGACTTTCCAACACCCACAAATGTCCTGTTGACACCTCAGGATGAACATTCAATTTAGAACACATTCCTGAAACAACTTTCACGTCACCTTATATCAACGTTCATCTCAAAAGAGTTATGAAAATGAGTGAAAGTACTTTTTTATTACCTCACTTCTCAGCATCTGCCACTAAATCAAGCACATTTACTAAACAGTCAGTACCTTTACAGAGGACAGACAGGGGGTCTCAGAGGGTTGAGGAGGAAGAGATTGGGCAGAGAATGCACAGGAAGCAGCTACAAGGGAACAAAGTCTCACAGCTTTACCCAATTCAGCTGCTGCCAAAGGAAGGGTCTCAGCTTCCTGGAGCCCTCTGTCTGCACCCTCTGCCTTGGGTCAGCTCCAGCCATCTCTCTGACAAGGATGAACTGGAGCAGCTCACCAACCCAGCCCCAAACAACCCTCCTTCTTCTCCCTCTTCCTCTGCAGGCTTTGTTTTCGTCAGATCAGTGAGTGCAGGTGGCTACAAGGTGTTGGTGGGAGCGCTTGGCAGTGGAAGGGGGCCGCCCCTCACCGGTGCAACTGGGCAGATGCAGAGCCTTCCTCTGGCAGCACTGGCATCTTTACTCAGATTAAACCAAGTGTAGGAGGGCATCTTCCTTCTCTCTACAGATGCACTGAAGCCTGGGAGAAGAAAGGGGAGGATGGACGAGGTGAAGCAGTAAAGCAAAGCTCCCAGCACAGGCAGACAGCTGTTGAGTCCACCAGACCTGAGGGCTTGCACCCTGCTTGGCTTGGCTCCCCCAGAGCCTCTCCGGAGCTCAGGCCCTGCACTTCTCCTCCATCTGGTATTCATCTGTCCCAAGCTATAGGTCCCTGCTGAAGCAGAGCAGAGAGGTGTGGGAAAGCAGCCAGGGCCTGCCAGCACCAGCACCCTTAGGGGAGCACTCACACAAACTGACCCACAACCAGGATGAAGGCAGAGCAGAGCTGTTTCTCCTCCAAGCAGAGCTGGCTAGTCCCTTGACCTCAGTTTCAAAACAGCACACTGCTCAATTTTTAATTTTACTGGGGGAGTGGGGGCCAGAAAACAACAACATGATGACAGGACACAGAGCACAGTAAATACCTGGTGTCCTCATATCAGCATTTACTCACTAGACAATTGAGCTCATCTAATTAAGATGCAGTAAACCATCTCCTCTGTTCCCTCTACCTTGTTGGACCTACTGGCTCAACACTTCTGCTCTCCACAGGCATCACAGGACACCCACCACTGCCTCTGGAGTGTGCCAGACACCAGTGCTAAGCAGAGACTTCACAGCTGCAGCATGTACAAACTGCAATGAAAATCAGTTAATTTCCCTTGCTTCCTTTTATTAACTTGTTTAAGACACTCTCAGGTAAGTCGAACTAAAAACAGACTTCTCCCTATTCTGTTCTCGCTCTCCTTGACTCTGACCCAACAGCCTGTGGTCAGCCCTGCCAGCCCCTCATGCACTGGCTCAGCCAAAACTCAGCATTCACCTACATAGATCATCTGAATCAAAACCGTGGGATCAAATACACCAGCATTTATCAAAACCTCAGCAACTCACAGGAATCAACTTTCTCTTCCAAAGCAGCCCAGTTTTCTGGGTTTCATCTGCTTCCACAGTGGAAGCCACCGTAGTGTCCTTCGTGCTGCCCCAGCACGAGCCTGCAGAGCAGCCCCCAGGCTCTCCAGGCACAGGCTCCCTGCCCACCCTGCCCTGGGTGCATCTCCCAAGGTCTGGGGCCTCAGCAGCACACTGCTAAGGAACACACATGCAAGCAGGGACACTTGCAACAGCCAAGCTCCAATAAGTAAGAAAATCTATCTACAACACAGATTCCCCACATTTGCTCCCAGAGGCCCTGATCACACACCCAGCTTTCCCAGGCCACTGGAAACACCTCCCAGAGGCTCAGGACAGAGAACTTGCTTCTTACTTTTACATATTATTCCCCAGTCTCTCAGTGTATACCGTGGAAATTCTGAAGGCAGCAATTCCCACCGTTCCTGTGTTACAAGCCCCATCCAGCTTCTGCACATCCTCAGAAGGGAACCCCAACTGTCCTCAGAGGGATCCCCTCAGCTGCTGAGGAGCATCCTGCCAGGTGCCAACACTGCAAAAGATGCAGTGGGTGATCCATCAGCTTTCTTACCAGCCCTAGACGGATGAAGGAAGGCAGTAAGCACTGCATTCAGCCTCCTTTGTCTGGGCACAAAAGCTTGGAGAAACTCTGCCACTGCAGTTTACCGAAAGGTTTTCCTGGTAGAGAGGCTACTGCTCACTTAGCTCCCTTCACTGATCGGCCCAGGTCTCTCTCCCAGACAATGAAGGGAGCCCTGCATCTCCTCCCTTCCCCGCAGAGCTCACCAGTGCTGCGCCAAAAGCACGCGGAGCCTCGCGATTAAATCAGCGACCAAGGTAACGCACGTCTCCATCCTCAGGAACGCACACGGCCAGGCAGCCTCTCCCCGCGCCCGGCAGCACACAAAGCACGGAGATAACCATTCCCCCAAAGGCCTCGGATGGGGCTGGCTCATCCACAGCCCCTCACCTTCCCAGGCCTCTTCCTCCCTCCCCTGCGGGAGCTCCGGCATCCCCGCACGGGAGCCCTCGCTCCTTGCTCAAGGAGGGAACGAAGGAGCTGCTCCCGAGGGCTGCCCAGGTCCGGCAGCTGCCGGCTCATCTGCAGTCCCCAGCGCAGGAAAGTCAGGGCAGTGTTTGCACGCTCCAGGATCAACTTTTCACAGGTGTTTTTAGCCTTTGCCATCCAGCACAAAGTAAGAAAGACAGGCCAGCCTAATCCTAAAACACGTGGACTATAAAACACGTGCACTCATCCGCATTTCAAGAAGCTAGTTCTCTTCCATAAAGAAGCAACAAAAATTCAGGAGATGACCAACAGGCCGATTTAACCTCAGCAAGGACCGAGGGCTCTCCTCTCCTCCAAACTCCCCTCTGGTTCCAGGGATGTCCCTGCGTGCTGAGCAGACCCCGCGAGGCCTCGGGGCGGGAACAATGCTGGGCTCCCACAGGTACTCTGAACCAACACAAAGATTTCATTGAACAAGGCACTAAGAACTGCTCCACCAGCCATACTCATCATCTACAAGTTACCACAGACTGAGAGCACGATCGCAAACACCACAGCCTCTGGGATGCTGGAGGTTAACAGGGAACCTTCAGCGGCCCGTGAGGAAGGGAGACAAACCAGAGTTTTTCTCCCTGTAAGCCCCGACTGCACAAACAGCTCTTGTCACACTTCAGACTAGTCTCCCATCCGCGCGTGGAAAGGGATGAATCACACATCCCGGCATCCCTAATCACACATTAGGAAGAGACGGGAGAGAGTTCACATACCGGGAGGGAACTATGGTGCGAGCGCTTCGGACACCAGACAGTGTCTGTGGCCATGTGAGACTTCAGCGGGCACCTGGTCCAGACCAGCCCCGGGCATCGCACACCCGCCTTCTCCACAGCCGAAGCCGCCCGGCTCGGCAGGCCCCGCACACCGCCGCCCTCCAGCCGCCCGCTCCCCCTGCCCCACTCACCGAAGTACTCCTTCTTCATGTGCATCTCCAGCTCCTTCTCCAGCTCCAGCGTCAGCGCCTCCAGCCGCCTCTCGGCCTGGCTGGGGCCGCTCTCCCGGCACGGCGTCACCTGGTAGGGCAGCTTGAATTTGGGAGCCGACGTGGAGCCTTTGCTCGGGCTGTAGGCGTAGGGGGGCGGCGGTTCGGGGGCGCCGGCCGGGTGCTGCTGGTCGTGCCGCGGCGGGGACTGGGCATGGATCCGGTGGTACACGTCCCCCAGCTCGGGCACGGCGCCGTCCTCCTGCAGGCCGGGCCCCAGCAGGGATGAGCGGGGCGACGGCAGCTGCAGCTCGGGGTAGGCGCTCATGGACCCGCGGGAGCTCCGCGAGCTCTGGCTGGAGATGCTGGAGCGGGGGCTGACCACGGCGGGGCCGGCCGAGCCGCGGCCCTCGGGGCCGCAGAGGCTGGAGCGGGGGCTAGCGAGGGCGAGCCCGGCGCCGCCCGCCCCCTCGGGCTCGGCGCTGCCCGGCGGGCCGTACCTGGAGTCCGAGTAGCTGGAGCGGGGGCTGGCGGTGCAGGAGTACTGGCTGGCGGTGCTGGAGCGGGGGCTGGCGTGGCGCTGGTCGTAG
>VZRO01008327.1:1081-38988 GCA_013397915.1 Daphoenositta chrysoptera | reverse complement strand
TTTTATTTCCTTTTTATTTTTTTATTGCTTTATTCCCTTTCTCCTTTTGAATTTTTCGTTTTTCCCCCTTTTCTTTTCTCCTTTTCCTTCATTCCTTTTTAACTACTATTTCCCTTTATTCCTTTTCCCTTTTTTCCTTTCCTTTTCCCCCCCTTTTTTAATTTTCCGGTTTTTTCTTCCCCTTTTTTCTTTTCCCTTTTTTCATTTCACTTCTTTTCTCTTTCTTTCCTTTCCCTTTTTTCTTTTTCTTTTTTCCCCCCTTTTTAAAATTTCCCCTTTTTTCTTTCCTTTTTTTTTCCTCTTCCTTTTTTGTTCCTTTTTTCTTTTTCTTTTTTAATTTTTTTTTCTTTCTTTTCTGGCTGAAACCCTCTTGACCAGGCAGCCTCCCAAATTCCATCTATTTCTGCTTCAGGAGTGGGAAGTGAATGGATTATGGGTTATGTAGCACTGGGAAGCTGGGAAAAGCTGCCAGTGCTCAGGGAAAGGTACAAACCCATCCCAAAGGATGTTCCCATCCCTGCCTGGTGGCTGAAGCTTTTCCTTCTGTTTCCTGGATTTAATGCCTCATTCCCACAACTCCCCTGCTCCTTTGCTCAGCACCCTCCCAGCTCCTGCTCTCAGGGAGGCCAAAGGATGCCTTTTCCCAGTGGGAATTTATGGCACTGGGGCACAGAGAGGTGCTGGGATACAGAATTAATTCCCTGCTCTCCCAGCGGGAGGTGCAGTGGGAAATCCCAAACCTTGGGGTCCTGCCCTAAGGCCTCACAGGCCACTGTTAACCTGGTGTTCTTCCCAATGGATGTGAGATCCTTGGGAGGAAAATGCTGCCCATTTGGGCTGTGCTTCAGTGTGAATGCTGCCTTTGGCTGTTCCAGAAGCGAGTGTGCAGGCTGCTGGACAGCATCCCACGGGAGGCGGGTGCCCAGCTCATGGACCGTGCCCTGGATCTGGACTCCAGGCAGAAATCCCTCCCCGACTCTGCTCCCTGGGCTGCAAAGGCAAAGCAGAATTCCGTGGTAAGTTCCCACTGCCCGTGTGTTTGTTACAAGATCACTTTTGAAATACATTTTATAATAAAACTGCAGCTAACTGCCCTCTTTTTTAAAATTTTTGATGGATTCGTGTCTGCTTTTGTTCCTCAGATTTTGGAAAACCACGGGAGCAAAGGCACTTCCCAGCCCTGCCCGAGATGTGTTGCTGGAGAATCTGTAAGTGTGGGACTCTGCTTTTTGGGACAAAAAAGACTGGGAGCTGTTCTCCAGTATTAGATCCATAAAACATAAAATGAATAATCCCCACAATTGCATTGAGAGTATGGAAGAGGAGGAATATTCAAGTGGTGTTAATTAGAGGGAAACCAGGTTGGATTTGGGGCAGGAAGAACATCACCATCGCTGGGGAGATTTTTCTGTTACCTGATAATTAGAGGCTTTTTTTGGTTCTAAAAGTATTTCTGAGAGTTCTTTAAACAGAGACAACAAATAGAAAACAAATATAAAACCAGACAAAAATATAAATATAAACAAACAATATAAATATAGAAAATAGATATAAACAAATGCAGACTCGAGTTTAAATTAAAAGTTGCCACCCAAAAGGTAAATTTCTGTTCTATCATTAAAACCTTTAAATAATAAACTTAAAACATTTAATGGCAGAACAGTAGAAGGTGTTCAAGAAAGATGCTAAAATTATCTCACTTGTGTTCTCTAGGTATATATTTTAACTTCATGTGCAAAACTAATTTTGTAATTCAGTCATGATCAAATCAGTCTCTTTATATCCAGGTTTTTTAGGTGTCCACTAATCCCTGGAGAAAACAAAAGGGAATATTTGTGGTGTGACTTAGTGATTTAAAATAAAATTTAAAAATGAAGACTGAGCTCCTTCGTAACGACCCGAAACTTTGGCATTGCAGGGCCACTTCAGCCACATCCTGGGCTCGTAGAAACGGAGAGGAGGCCGAGGAGCAGCCCTGTGCTCCTGCTGCACCCCGAGGATGCAGCTGGATCCTGGATCCCGGATCCTGGCACTGCCCAGGCTCAGCACACCCACCCTGCCCAGGGCACAGCTCTGCAGTGCTGCTCCAACGCTGCTGCTCCTCGGCTCGCTCAGGGTTTGCCTAAAAACAACACGAAATGGCTGATTCAATGTTTCAGGTAGCTCAGGATTTGTTTTTAAAGGACAAGAAGTGGCTGATTTAATGTTTCACGTAGCTCGGGATTTGTTTTAAAAGAACAAGAAAAGGCTGATTTAATGCTTTAGACTGGTTAAGTTGAGCTGGCCCTGGGCCCAGTCTGCACCTGGGACTGGGCCAGAGGTTGTGTTGATTCCAAAGGTTTTCCCAACAGCCCTGACTCCCTTGGAAAATGCTCCTTTGGAAAATGCTCCTTGTACAGGGCCACGGGCAGGAATGGGAGGACACAAATTTTAGTTTTTAAGTGGCTTTGCAGCTGTGAAGGTCAGGAAAAATCCCATTGACGTTTACATTTAAATCCCAAAAAATATCTGTTTAAAAAGGCTTGACCTCATCATCCAGCAGGCTTTTATTGGCACAAATCTAATGATAGGTTAATTAACCTCTTAAAGGTTAATTTTGGGGGTTATCAGGCTGCAAAATCCTCAGGCAGAGGATTCCTTGAATCCTTCCCATGTTGTGTGTGGAGTTGCAGTCAGCATCGAGTTGAGCTTTCATAAATCAGGCGGGCTGGAAACAAATTGGAGTTTAATTGTCTGCTCCAGTGAACGCTTTTAATAGTGATATTTTTTTAAATAGATGTGTTTGTAATTTATTTTGGGATTTTCCAGGATCATAAAGCTGGCACAGTGAATATTCCCTTAAAGCAGATTTGTGTCAAATCTGCAGTGGAACCACAGAATTATTTTTGTATGCCTTGCAGAACTCTGAAATTTTGTTTTCTTGATGAAAAAATAGATAATCTTTCTATTTCCTACTGCTGTGGTTTGTACACAGAATAACCAGAGTGATGCTTTATTTACCTGTATATAGTGAGAAAGGCCCCTGGCCTGGTTTTAATTCAGGTTAAAAGGATCTAATTCTTATTTTTAACTTTGTATTTTGTAAATTGTTCCTTACAAAAACAGAAGCATTAAACACCACTTTGGCTGCAGCATGGAATTGTCTGGTTGTGTTATTTCATGAAAGATTTCTGAGGACACTGAGGAATCAAGGTAAATAAAACCTCCAATAAAGAGAAGAAATATATTATTTATGTCATGTAAAGTCTTTGTAGGAGGTTTAGTTGCTCACTTTATTAGTTTGATGGTAATTACAAAGCCATTTGGCATCTTGATTGCCAAAAAAAGAGATGGAAAATCAAAATATTGGGGTAAGTGGGGTTTAAAGGCAACCTGGATCTGACAAGCCAATGTTGAAATGAATATAGTTAATATATTTAAATTTATTTTTGTTTATTTTAAATATTATAATTTATTGAGTAGATTTAAAATCCGTGGTGTTTATGTCTAAATTAGTTGCTTAAAACCTCAGCAGCTCTCCTGGGAGCGTGATGTGATACCCTGTGTTAGCAGATTCGTAGTCACACATAAATAACTCTGGGTTTGCCTTGATTACTGCCTCTAATTATCAAATTAACCCTCACACTGGGCATTTTGTCCCACTCGGGATCCCTGGTGTCCACACAGAGCTGGGCTCTGAGCAGGACCGGGATGGAGCTTTGTCCAAAGTGGCTTTTCCTGCGAGCTGAGGTGCACGGGCAGGGTTTGGAGGCTGCAGCAGCAGCAGCTCCTCTCCCGCACCTCCCGGGGGGACAGGGGGCTCCCCCAGCCCCGGGGACATCAGGGCTCTGCATTCCTGTCCCTCCCCGAGCTGCTCCCAGCTCAAGGAAGCACAAAAAGCATTGGCCACAAGGTTTAAAAACACAGAAAAATGAAAAATCCCGGGAAGACCCAACAGAATCACAGAATTGGTGAAGTTGGAAAATCCCTCTGACCTCATAAAGTCCAACCATCCCAGCACTGCCCCGGCCAGCACTGCCCCGTGTCCCCAAGTGCCACATCCACAGGGCTGTGAATCCCTCCGGGGATGGGGACTCAGCCCTGCCCTGGGCAGCTGTGCCAGGGCTGGACAGCCCTTTTGGGAAGGAATTTTCCCAATGTCCACCCTGAACCTCCCCTGGCCCCACTCAAGGCTGTTTCTTGTCACAGAATCACAGAAAGATTTGGGTTGGGAGGGACCCCAAAGCCCCTCCAGTGCCACCCCTGCCATGGCAGGGACACCTCCCACTGTCCCAGGCTGCTCCCAGCCCCAATGTCCAGCCTGGCCTTGGGCACTGCCAGGGATCCAGGGGCAGCCACAGCTGCTCTGGGCACCCTGTGCCAGGGCCTCACACCCTCCCAGGGAACAATTCCTTCCCAAAATCCCACCCAGCCCTGCCCTCTGGCAGTGGAAGCCATTCCCTGTGTCCTGTCCCTCCATCCCTTCTCCCCAGCCTGGAGCTCCTTGTCCTTGGCTCCGATGTTCCCAGCTCTGCTCCCGAGTTCCCAATCCCAGCTCCCGGAGCAGCTCCTCCCCACGGGACACGGGATCAGCACAACCTCCCCGGGCACATCTCCATGCACGGGGCCCTTCCTTGCCCTCGGGAAGGGCTGGATCAGCTCCCGCGCCCCCGCCGGGTGCTGCTGGCTCTGAGGGGGCGGGGGGATGTTTGTGTGGGATTGTGGTGTTGTTACTGCAGCGATCCCGAAATCGCCGCGTGATATTTGCTTGCAACACGGGGTGTCATTCATGAGTTATACATAAATGGCAGCTTTACATATTTAAAAGGAACATGGACTGCTTCATATCTGAAGTATGGTTCCCAAGGGAGAACACCACCATTTGATCTATTTTTGATTAAAATGTAAAAATTAAAAATTAAATCAAATGGTAGTCGAATTCCTCGGGGAAAACATACTTCAGTTATGAAGTATTCCCCACAGTAACCTTGAGAATCTTACAGCTGTATTGTCTCATCTGTAGGTGGTCTTTTTATGTCTCACATAATTAAAATGAATTGCTGTTGGAGAACCCCTACTACTGCATACAGATTTATGAACCTGGAGGCACCTCCACTCCCAGACAAACAGGGACAGCCACGCTCCCTCCGCAGCTGTGCCGTGGCCAGGCAGCTTCTGGGAATCTGGGATTTGCTGGGAATCTGGGCTTCAGCGGGGAGGGATCCTTTCCCTGTGAGTGGGAGCGTGCTGTAAGGCCAGGCTGCATCCCAGGGAACCGTGGGGTCTGGGGGAAGGAATGGACAGGATCCCTCAGGCTGGAAAAGACCTCCCAGACCATCGAGTCCACCCTGTGACTGTTCCATCCCCACCTTGTCCCCAGCCCAGAGCACTCAGTGCCACCTCCAGGAATTCCTGGGACACCTCCAGGGATGGGCACTCCAGACCTCCCTGGGCAGTTCCAATCCCTGAGCACCCTTTCCATGGGGAAATTCCTGCTGCTGCCCACCCTGCCCCTCCCCTGGCCCAGCCCGAGGCCGTTCCCTCTGCTCCTGTCCCTGTTCCCTGGGAGCAGAGCCCGACCCCCCCGGCTGCCCCCTCCTGTCAGGGACTTGTGCAGAGCCACAAGGGCCCCCCTGATCCCCCTTTTCTCCAGCCTGAGCCCCTTTCCAGCTCCTAAGGAATTCTCCAGCCCCTGCCCAGCTCTGTTCCCTGCCCTGGCCACGCTCCAGCCCCTCCAGGGCTCTCTTGCCATGAGGACCCAGAGCTGGACTCTGCCCTCGAGGTCCCTGTGGTGGCACAGGGGACAATCCCTGCCCTGGTCCTGCTGCCACAGGACTCAGTGTTTCAAATATCCAAGGAGCCCTCGCTGCACTAAGCAATGGCTAAATGTCACCAGAACACAATTGTGAAATTGGATTTCCTAGGAAAATGTGCTCTACACAATCTAATGCAACTTATTTCTAGCAAGCTGCTTTATCAGGCTGCCTTGGAATATGGGAATGTATATTTGATAAGATTAGAGAATCGTGGGGATCAGGAAAAATAAGACTCTAGACTTTGCATTCCCATTTTCACCCAGCTGAAGGACAAACATGTCATTTATTTTGTGTTTGGTTGTGATTCTCATAGTCCTGCTAATGTACCCACAGCAGCGGCTTGTGACTGTGCATCCTGCTCAAGCTGTGACTAAAACTTCCCTAACAGCATTTCCGTAAAAAAGAAGGGTATGGAAGCGAAATGCTGGGATTTATAGAGAAAAGAAAACAATTCCAACAATAAAAGTATCAAGTCTAAGAGTTCCACAGTGCCTTGCAGAAGCATTTTGTAATAAGCAGCAGGAGCGTTCAAATTTCAGTGTAATACTTGAAAGAAAATGTCTCTGATCTTTGAGTTTCTTTGGAGAGGGGAGTTTTTAATGTATAATCAGACTAAAATCCTCCTGTAATTGCACAGTGAGAGGCCTGTGAAGTTTCGGGAAGGCTGCAGATGGAACACAGACCTACAGAAGCAGGAAGGTTTTCCCTCATCTCTGGAGCCAGCGCTGGGAAATCAGCCTGAGGTTTCCCCAGGTGCAGATTCCACCTCTGAGGGGACCTCTCTCCACTGCTGGGTTGTCACCAGTGCTGGCCACTGCGGGCTCTGGGCAGGGACCGTGGTCACTGATTAATCCAATTGTACCAGGGCTTGACACCCAGTTCCTGTTGTAGTTCCTTCCCCTTTCCACTTGTTCCAAACCCAGCCATGCTCAAAACTCCATCCAGCTCCTTGGGAAGCTTTTCCCCCTCAAACCATTAAGGTTTCCTTCTTATTACCTGGAATCCCAGACTGGTTTGGGTTGGAAGTGACCCCAAAGCCCCTCCAGTGCCACCCCTGCCATGGCAGGGACACCTCCCAGTGTCCCAGGCTGCTCCCAGCCCCAATGTCCAGCCTGGCCTTGGGCACTGCCAGGGATCCAGGGGCAGCCACAGCTAGAATCCAAATTTAGTAATTAGCCCTTAATTAATAAAGAGATGTCAACACAGCCCTCCCTTTGTCAGCGGTGCCCTAAGCCAGGCTTGTCCATGCCCTGGGAATAACAAGACACAAGTGGAATATGAATATTCCATTACAGCCCCTCAGCAGGGCAGAGCACAGCTAAAATCACACAGCTGAAACCCTCCCCGAGCCCCCCAGATCCCCCCAAATCCTCCCTCTGCTCACGAGCACCTTCCTGAGCACCAGCCTTCACCCCACCACCCTCATCTTCACAGGCACAAGGAGAGGGGCAGGCATCCATCTCCAGTCCCTCGGCACTCACTGCACACACGGGGAGCTGGTTTGTTTGAGTCTTGAACATTAAAAAGCCTTTAAATAAAAGTTAAGTTCTCTGAACTCAACACCTCCAGCTGGAAAATCCCAGCAAGTGCCAGATGCTTCAGTCCCTGACTCAGTAGCTCAGCAAGGAGGGAGCCTGGGAAGCTTTTTAAATGTTCATTTCTGAGCAAAGCCGAGAAGGAAAAGAATTCTGAGTAATTTTTAAAAGAGTCTGTAAGGAAAGGGAAATAGCTGGTTTGAGTTCTTTGGTGAAGAGAGGCTATTTCACTGAAGATTGACTAATTTAGGGTAGTTAGTAAACAACATTCCAAGTTTTCTGTCTGGATTTATGGCCTGGGTTACATCACTTGTGCTGAGCATCCTGTTGATGTTGATCCAATGCTGGTAAAAGCTGAGTCACAAAATCCTGCCCTGACCAGACTTCGCTTTCTCAGTCCCTGGGAGCAGCAAATCTCCTCCCCAGACCGGGGCAGTCACTTTGGGGAAGGGGAAGGAAGTTTTTCTCTGCCATTTCTTGACCCCAGTGTTGCTGTCTGTGCTGAAGGGCAGAGGGCTGGGTCGGGTTTAGTGCCAGCTCTCACAGCAGGGAGTTTGGGGCTCCTATTGCTCCTGCTTGGGCTGAGGGAACGCTCCTGGAGCAGCCTTTGGGTTAAGGACCCGATTCCCTTGGGGGGATCCTCCTGAGCCCTCGGTGCCCACTGAGGGCCTTGTCTGCACATCACGCTTGGAATGAAATCCTGGAATGGTTTGGACAGGAAGGGACCCCAAAACCTCTCCAGTGCCACCCCTGCCACGGCAGGGACACCTCCCACTGCCCCAGGCTGCTCCCAGCCCCAATGTCCAGCCTGGCCTTGGGCACTGCCAGAGATGGGACAGCCACATTTGTGTGCCAAAAATTCCTCCTTGGTGTCAGGGGTGGGAAATTGCTGCAGCCAGAAATGGGCAATGGGCTTTAAATAAAGCTCTGCTGGGTGAGAGGCTTGTTTTGAAAGGAGCAGAACAATGAGCTCATACAGTGGCAATTGTTCAGGGCACTGCCACAAATACAACATCAGAGTGGAAAGGAATCAATATTTCCATGGGTTTATGCTGAAAATAGAAAATGTCTGGTTCTACCCTCACTACCTCTTCAGAAATTCAGGTGTAGCAACGTCTGAGCCTGAAGGGAAAGCCAGACAGCAGAAGTTCCGTGGAATTTACGGCCTTCAGCTGCAGGAGGGCAGGGCTGGATGGGATTTTGGGAAGGAATTGTTCCCTGGGAGGGTGGGCAGGCCCTGGCACAGGGTGCCCGGAGCAGCTGTGGCTGCCCCTGGATCCCTGGCAGTGCCCAAGGCCAGGCTGGACAGGGCTGGGAGCAGCCTGGGACAGTGGGAGGTGTCCCTGCCATGGCAGGGGGGTGAAGTGGATGATCCTTAAGGTCCCTTCCCACCAAAACCAGTCGGGAATTGTATGAATTTCAGACTAACTGGGCCCAAGAAAAGGACCCGTGTGGAGCTCCCCTCACGATGTGATCGGGACTGACTCAAACACAAGACTTGGTTTCCTTCTAGGATAACACCGGCAGGTAAAGGGAGCTCCGTGGCTTTTCAGGTTTTGAAGAGCAAATGATTCAACAGCAGGATGAATAAATAATGAAGGAAAGTGAGATTATAAATTGTACTTCCTCATTTGAAAGGCCTCGTCTCCTGATTCATCATTATAAATGCCTTACAAACTTCGGGTCATTTACAAAATAATAGAACACTTTAAGATTACCCTTAGCTTTATGTAAATGTAATTTTAATATTCTATCTTCATTAATTATCTAATCTTGGGAGCAAATAAACTCCTGACACAATTCTGTAGCTATTTTGCCAGCAGGATTTCCTTTGAAGTCGGCGGCGGTTGTAAGAGGAAGTGGATGACAGGACTGAGCCTCACCGGCACTTTTAGAAGAAAAGGAACTTAAACAGTAGCTGAAAATCCAGACTTCCTATGGGCACAGAGCTATTCCTGCACTGCCACATATTCATTAGTGCCAGAAAAGTGGCATTTTATTCCCGCTGCTCCTGTTCCAGAAGCGTGGAAGGGGTTTGCTCCCACCTCCTCTCAGTCCTGCTCTCCTCCCTTTGCTCTCGGTGCAGAGCCTGGCCCTGAATGAAGACCCAGCGGGGTTCAGGGAGCTGCAGCTGGACCTGGTGTATCTCTGTAGCTCTGTTTTCTCTCTAAAGCAGGTTTATACCTCATCATTTTGGCAGGGGGGCTGGGTAAGCTCTGCAGAGCAGCGTGAGCAGGGGAGCATCACCGCAGACGTCACAGGATCCCAGAATGGTTTGGGTGGGAAGGGACCTCAAAGCCCCTCCAGTGCCACCCCTGCCATGGCAGGGACACTTCCCACTGTCCCAGGCTGCTCCAGCTCCCCCCCAGGCACCGATGGCACGGTGACAGCCCGGACCCAGGGAAGGCTGAGCAGGCTCCCACTCGTATCCCTCCTCAGTGTCCCATCCCCACGGTAACGCAGGCAAATCAGCCTGGATGTTTTCCACCTTACTTTGAATTTCACCCAGCTCTACGCATATAAATGCTCATATTAAAAGGAATTCATTAATAACTTATATTGAGTTTCTTCAGAGCAGAAAGAGCAAAATCGGTCCACGGGATAGGAAAGCGCCGGGTCCAGAATCCCCACCCGGCCCAGGCAGCGGCGGGGCTGTCACTGCTCCCCTCGGAGCTCCTCAGCTGAGACAGCAAGTTCCAAGTGCGAGCTCTGGCATTCCACAAGCCCAGGGCTACTCATTCCATCCCCCAGCTCCCCGGTGCAAGGTAGGGGTGGATATTGCAGGCTATCGCTGTCATTAATAATCCCATCCATGTCTTTCGATTATTTTAGTAATTACTTCTCATAAAAAGACTACAGAGTATGATTACAAATATGGCTTTGTTTTGATTGCCTGTTTTCCTGGCGAATAGCAGATGCCTGAATTCCTTGACTTTGTTTAACAATATAAATAATGTTCGCTGTGCTTTCCCCGTGCCTGGCACTGACCCCAGGAGTATAAACTTAATAACACAACACTCTAATAAACTCATCTGCAAACTGTTCAAAGTTCGCAAATTAAACCTTATTTGCATACAAAAAACACATCAAAAGAACATTAAGGGCCCAATTCTGTTCTTTTGAAGATCTGCAGGCACCACTTGCTCAGGCAGCTGCTGTCCCCGTGTCCCCGGGGCAGGCAGGAGCCGCGGCTCAGCCCCTCACCCGCCGTGCCCGGGGCTGGCAGGGCTGGGNTCTGTTCTTTTGAAGATCTGCAGGCACCACTTGCTCAGGCAGCTGCTGTCCCCGTGTCCCCGGGCTGGGCAGGGGCTCCCCAGGGCTGCCTGCCCCCAAATTCCCCACTGCTGCCTGCGCCGGGGCCAGGCACGTCCCTGGGTGCCGCACCGTGTGCCCTCGCTCCGTTCTTCATCCCCAGGGCTGTCTGACCATTCCTGACCGGGAAGATGCGTGACGGCAGTAAGAAAAGAACATTATTTATGGAATGCGCCATGAGTGACCACACAGCTGGCCCAGAGCTGGCTGGGATGACCACTCCTGTCAGCCTCTGGAGTGTCCTGGAGCAGTGTCCAGGGGTCACTCCGCCCTGAGCCCACGAGGCACCCCAGGGCTCCTGCTGTCCCGGCCGGAGAAGGCGGCGGGCGCATCCCGGGGCGGCCGGACGCGCATTCCCAGGCTGGTTCCCGACGCCAGGCGGGTGCTGCACACCGAGTAACTCATCCCTGCCACCACAGGAAGGAGCTCCAGCACTGCTCGTGGAGCCTCGCCGGCTCTCCGGGCTCCATCTGCCCGTACAGCTCTATTTGCTCCATCCCCTTCCCATCCGCGCTCCCGGCGCTCCGCGGGCGCGGGTCCCGCAGGGAGCGGGGCTCGCTCTGTCCCCGCAGCCCGGGATGGGCGGGACGCAGCCCGGGGGCTGCCACGAACCCCGCTCCTGCTGCAAGCCCGGCGCTGGCAGAGCTGCCCGCCAGTGCCTCAGCGCACCTCACTTCCAGCACCTGCAGCTCTGAGCCGGCCCGAAGAAGACATCACGTTCTGTTTTACCTGCAGGGAGAGCTCCCAGCGCAACCTTTGCGGCGGCAGCAGCGGAAGATCGGCTCAGATATTGATCAGCCCTCCAGAAACCCAGGGAGCGCTCCTGACACCGGCTCCATCCCCGCCTGCGGTGGGGCCCTGCGGGAGAACCCCCAGAGGACAGCGCCAGCTGGGGGAGAATTCCCCGTGCCCACGGGGAAGGGAGCAGAGGGCCCGCTGGAGTTCACCAGAGCCCTTTGGCCGCAGCAGTAACTCAGCCTCCCCCTCACCAGTGTGAATATCCACAGGAAAATCACCCACGGAGCCCAGCCCGGCGGGACAGGGGCCCCAAAACCCACCCAAAACCCCCCGGCACCAGCTTGGGCAGCAGAACCCTCTCAGAAGTGGAAGGGGACAAATTAACAATTTGTAGGTGCCCAAGGGGTCCCCCTGTGCTTCCCCTGCGTGTTGCTCATGGTTCCACTGAATCCCAGAGTCCCAGACTGGTTTGGGTTGGAAGGGACCCCAAAGCCCCTCCAGTGCCACCCCTGCCATGGCAGGGACACCTCCCACTGTCCCAGGCTGCTCCCAGCCCCAGTGTCCAGCCTGGATTTGGACACCTGTCTTTGCCCAAAGGTGTGAGAGGATGAGATCTGCTAATTCCACACAGCAGGAGGTCACCTGGAGCTGCCAGGTGGCAGAGGGACCCCCACCCATTCCCAAATCCCCCTCCCTGGGCTCACCTGAGTGCTCCCAAAGGCTGCCCCAGCCTCATGCCCTGCTGCCAAATACATTTAAGCATCTTTTCTCAGGTCTGTGTTGAACAAAAAGTATTATCTCCAGGAAAAAGTGTCCCCTGGCCGCTTTCCAGTCACCTCCTGCCATAGCCTGATANCCCCTGCCATGGCAGGGACACCTCCCACTGTCCCAGGCTGCTCCAGGTCTCATCCAGCCTGGATTTGGACGCCTGTCTTTGCCCAAAGATGTGAGAGGATGCGATCTGCTAATTCCACACAGCAGGAGGTCACCTGGGGCTGCCAGGTGGCACAGGGACCCCCACCCATTCCCAAATCCCCCTCCCTGGGCTCACCTGAGTGCTCCCAAAGGCTGCCCCAGCCTCATGCCCTGCTGCCAAATACATTTAAGCATCTTTTCTCAGGTCTGTGTTGAACAAAAAGTATTATCTCCAGGAAAAAGTGTCCCCTGGCCGCTTTCCAGTCACCTCCTGCCATAGCCTGATACCAGGAGTTATAAAACACAGGCACAGAAAAGGAATAAAATACAGCAGATAAGTGGGGTTTGTATAAAAATTAAAGTATGTTCACAAAATACATAAGTGGAAACCATGTCTTCTTTGGCCCTAATGTGTTACAAAGAGAATTTTGGTTCCAGGACGCCCCCAAAGGGGACAAACCTTTATTTAGGCAACTGAAAAAGCCCAAATGCAAAGCAAATTTAAAAATCAATTACTTAAACCAACGTTTCGCACTTTTTTGATTTAAATCATGATTAAAAGCAGTTCCTTGGCTGATTTCAATCAAACCGCACAGTCTCTCTCTGCTGATCTCAAGCTGTTAAATAAGAAACAGAAAATCATCAATAACCCATCTGTGTCACAGATGAGGAGCAGCCCCACGGGGACTGTTGCTCCCTGGTTCTCATATGGCAATCCCTGGATTTTTTGAGGGGTGGCAGGAGCCCAGAGGAACCTTCAAAAAGGAGTTTGTCCCCTCAGGTGTGTGACAGGAGCCAGAAGTGAGGGCTCCCACAGCTGGGTGGTGACCAGGTATTTACACTCCCTAAAAAGAGCCTAAAACACCCTGAAGAGGCACAGACAAAAACTGTATTTCACAAAAATTCGTTTTCCTGAGGGTGCTATCCCTGCTCTAGGAAAATTCACACAGCAGGAAGGGACAGGGATGGGGACACTGCACCTGCAGACGATGGGAATCATCAGGTCAGGAAACAATTTAGGAAAAACCCTCTAAGATCACCGAGTCAAACCATTCCCAGCATTACCAGGATGATAAAAGGAGCAGGGGAAAACTTGTCAGGGAGAGGAGGAAGAGCAGGAGCGCCCAGGGAGGGTGGGTGGGTGCCGGGGCTCGCTCGGAGCCGTTTCCCATGGTGGGGAAATTCCCTTTAGGCTGCAGCTCCCCGGGTGTCTAATTGTCCTTGATGTATTTGCCGTCCCCCAGGAACGCCATCCAGACCTCGCAGCTCCAGATGTCTGAATATTATGCAGGAAGCTGGTAAACAAATTCCTCCTATTTTTCCTGCTAGCAATTAGGAACGTAGGAAGAACACATTGCTGAGCAGGCGAGGGATCCACCACAGATATTTCATATGCATTTATAGCCACTTAACGCCTCTGGAAGGGTGATAAACACCGAGGATTATAAATCTGTTTGATCACCCCTTGTTGCTACAAAATCCGGAAAAAGTCAAAATAAGGGGGGAAAAACCCAACCCAAATGTTGGAGTAAGAGTTAAAACTGGGACAAACGAATGATTACAACTCCTTCCATATTAACTGTCAAGCACTTGGGTGACAGAGCAGCTCTGCCACTTCCCCCTTGCAGATTTTTTAACTGATTTCAACTTTTTACCCCAAGTTTAGCTCGGGAGCAGGTTCCTGCCTGGCTCCCGTGCCTTCCCTCTCCATTAATTTCTCTGCCTGCTCCAGCAATCCTGCCCTAGGAAGGATGGCTTAGGTGGCTTCAGGAGTCTTTGCCAGCATTAATTGTTATGATTTTAGAGCCCCACGGGGTGCAGACTTTGAAAAGGAGAATTTGTTCCAAAGATTGGGAGGGAAATGAAAAAATCCAGCGCCGTGGCCGTGCAAAACCAGCACAGAGACAGAGCTGGGAAACCTGGAAAGGGAATTTCAGGGTTCCAGTCGTGGGGTGAATGAAGGGATAGCACTCCAGGAAAGCACAAGCCACACGCCAGAATTCTACAAGCTGCAGAAATTTGGGAGCAATTAAATACATTTTGCTGTGAAAAGGAGCTTTATCTGGCCCAGCTGCTCTGAAGTTATCAGAGCCATGGTGTTTTCTGGGAGAATTAAGTTTGTCTCTGTTTCAAACCAAGGACTGAGCTGAGATCTCTTTTCATGGCTAAAAAACCCCACTGCAGCATCTTCCCAAACAAACAGCTGTGCCAGAGTGGATTGCCCATCTTTTCAGGCTGGATTTTGGTCTTAGGACAGATAAATTGCTCTGAAGTAGAGGGAAAATCTTGCAGGAGATGGAGGCAGCTCCTCCCTCACAGCTTCAGGGGGTTTGGTTTGTGGCACCTCAGTGGCCACCAGGCACCTGTCCGAGGGTCCCAAAGGCACCCAAAGGCTCTGTCTGAGCATCCCCCACAGCCACCAGTCCCTGGCTCTGCCCCTGCTGTCCTCGTCCAGCAGAGCCCAGCAGGGAGCACGGGCACCCCCTCTGGAGCTGTGCCCGGCCCCAGGGGCACCCCCGTGCAGCTGTGACATCCAGCACCCCCAAAACCACCAGGCCTCCCCTGCCAGGAGCTGCAGAGGGGCTGCAGGGCCTTGCTGACCATGGAGAAGGTGCCATCACCCTCAGGGGATCCGACCTTCACGCTAAACCATGTCGTGCCCTGGTTTTGTCATTTTCGTGCTCATACCTATTAAAGAAATTCTCCTTTCCGACACTTTTGGGCACTGCCCTGCCCAAGCAACGAGTCCCAAACACTGGTGCAAGAACAAGGCCAGTGCAGCCTCAGCTCCTGCTCCCTTTGTGATGGTTTATCCATCCTCTGCAAGTATCCCAAGCCCTGGGCAGTGTCATGGCCACAGTCCAAAGGCAAGTGCTGCACTTTGCAAAGCGGCTTTTCATCCCCTTTTACATTTTTTCCCCTGAACAAAGGTGTTGGTGAGGCCCAGGCTGGCCCAGAGCATCCTGGACTGGCCGTGTTTGTTTTGGAGCCAGGCAGAAGGGCTTTGGTGCCACCTCTGCTTAGGGAAAGGGTGCAGGAAACCCGAGCCAGGGCTTTTCAAGCCTTCTCAAATGAAGGTTTAAAATAGCCCCGGGACCCGGCCGTGCCGCGGTCGGTGACCACAGCAGCTGAGCTGCTCCTCCCAGGGCAGAGCTGAGAGAGGAGCACAGGAATGAAGTCACTGAGCCAACTGATGTCTCCATCAAAGAGCACTCGCAGGGTGCTCAGAACCCCCCCGGTGCCCCCAAACCCCGGCTCTGCAAATGGCACCGAAAAATCCCTTCCAAATCCGTTCTCCTTAAGCAGAAACAAACTGCAACAGTGCAAAATAAGAGTCCATTTGCTGCTTTCATCCCCGCTCCTCTGGCTCGGTGTGTGAGGAGCACAGACCTGTTGGAGGACTCAGATCGCTCCCGCTCCTCGCCGCGATGAAGGAATTAAATACAAAATCTTCTGTAGGAAGCAATTGTGAAGTGTGGAAGTTTCTAGTCAGGCAAATAAATTGGATTTAAGTATATTACAGTCATAATCTTTTTCTGCCTCTCTCCAGACAGCCTTTGTACATGGAGAAATGAGAATGTATTCTCAGACAAATCTTGACCTGAGGGAGAAGGCTGCGGGAATCTGGATTTTCAATAACATAAGACAATAAAGCTCAGACTTCTAACCTGCCGCAATATGGTAAAAGTATAAAGAGCTTAGCAACTAATAAAAGAAAAGGGTCTTCCAACTCATATTTGAAGATCTAGACCCCCAAAAGGACACTTCATAAAGATCATAATGGGTTAGTCAGTATCTAACAGATACCATGTACCTTGTTGACCAATTGTCTGACAGTTGTCTTCTGCAGGCCTGGATATTAATAAGCCTTGTGTTGATTTCCTTGGGGTATTTTGTCTTCGTAATTGTACATCTCCTTGTTGTGACACTGAAGCCGGCTATGTATTTATTTAATGCCATTCCTATAGCAAAAAAAAAAAATAAATAAAAATCAGTGTGCGTATGCCATTGTTTCCCTCAGACGAGATGCACACACTGCAAATTTCCTCCCCCTCCGAGGCAGGAGAATCAAAGCCAGGCAGAGGGAGAGCTCCCGGACTTGGGGCAAAGAGGAAATCCAGATGTGTTTTCCCCTCAGGTGCGAATGTGTCTCACTCCCTGCGTTACACAGGGAATACAAAGGGATTCAATTATCACCGCATTTTGATTTCTAATAATAACAAAAACTCCTTCTAGAAGGGATTCCATTAAATAATGTTTTGACAGATAATGCTGGTGTAAAGTAGCTGTCAGTCAGGCAGCGAGATCAAGGGGAAACAGATGCACGAGGCAGATCACAGGGAGGCTTAGGGAGCGAAAATGAAGCCTGGTACAAACTCCTCTCACTAACAAAACAAAGGCTGGCTGGGGCCTCATCCTGCTCCCAGCATTTGCTGGGCAGCTCCCGAGTAAAATGCAAATATTTGGAGATGGCCTGCGAGAGAGGAAGGCAGCCCGGGTGCGGGGAGCTCGGAGCTCCCGGTGTCGGTGTTTGTCACCCCCGGTGTGGCCCCTGCGGGCACAGGAGCGGGGCTGGCGCGGGGCTCCCCCGGGTTTTGGCCGAGCCCCCCCCTCCTGCCGGCACCGGTCCCACCCCGCTCACGGCCAGGACACCCTCCCTGCCTGCAGCTCTGTGCAGTTACCCAAACGCTGCTTTTCTCTGGCCTCAGAGAAAAACTCAACAAAAAACAAAAAACTTCAACAAAACTCAGCCCCCGTTTGCTGCGTGGCCCCTCTTCCGCAGCTGGGAGGATCCCTGCCCTGCTCCAAAGTGAAATGGGAACTTCATCCCAGCATCCCATCACGGAGTCCCAGCCTGGTGCGGGTGGGAAGGGACCCTAAATCCATCCAGTGCCACCCCTGCCATGGCAGGGACACCTCCCCCCTGTCCCAGGCTGCTCCCAGCCCCTTCCAGCCTGGCCTGGAACTTTGGGCATCTTCACCACCTTCACCTAAAAGTTTGTCCTGTCATTAAGAATTTTCCTTTTGCTCCAAGTCCTGCACAAAATTCCACACAAATGCTTTATCACAATCTCTTTTCTTCCACTAACTCACCCTGGCCCTGCTGATCCCAATTTTCAGCCACCTCGAGCCCCTCAGGGCCATTCCTGATGCTGCTGCCCCTCTCCTGAGGATTTCCACGTTCTGCCTCCAACGCAGGATTCAAGAGATAAATGGAACAGCACAGTGGAGGGAGCCTGGGCTGGAAAAGACACAGCACAGCACCAAGGAGGGTATTAAAATTAAGAATATTTTGATTTATAGCAGCATCCAAAGTCACAGCAGAGTGTGATGTGAGCCTGATGCAGATGGGGCTGCTCCAATCCTGATCCTGGCACATCCCAGGATAACATAAATTACAGGAAATAAGAGAAATAAGAGATGTGTTTCAAGGCACTTGCTTAGGGGCCAGATTAAATTACAACTAATTACAGTCTGTAAAAATAAATCTCTAAACTTTCCATGCAAGATCTGAACGAGCTCATTGAAAACTTTGAACTATAAACTATACTTAAAAGTCATTCAGCTTTTAAAAAATAGATTTTATTTTTTCCATTGCTGAACTTCTGCTGGAAACTGAGCCCAAATTTTAATATGGGATTAAGAAAGAAAATACCCAGGCAGAAGATTCACTGCTCTTCTCCCTGGAATTTCATGGGTCAGACACAGCAAATTCCAGCTCCTTCTCCCAAAACAACCCCTCCATCCCACCTGGGATGTCTTAACCTGCTCTAGCAGAAATCTTCAATTCAAATGTTTTAAGTTAAATTTTTCAGTTTCTAGGTAAAATTTCATCTGGGAAGGAAAAATTAAAAAAAACAGTAGAAGTTTCTAGAAGGAAGAAATGAAGTGAGGAAGGGATCTGATCCACGCTCTCCGTATTCCTCCAGCACCTTCCCCACCTGTGATGTGGGTAAAAATACAAATATTTATAGGAGAAAATTATAGGGGGATTTATTTTGAGGAGCTGTACTCATGGGAAAGTGCTGCAAATTATGGGATAAGGCAAAGGAATAATCCAGCCAGAGAATCCCAACAAAAACTGCTTCAGGACTGTGCAAGAGTCTCAAGAAAAATGGGAAATGCTTCTTTTTAAATGGATTATTAATACACAGTGAGCTAAAGCTCAAGGCATTGCCAGTGCTTGAGGTAGGGTCCATAAAACCGCATTTTTAGGATATCTGATATCAGGAATTTTTGCCTCTAAGCATCCAGGATTAGCGGCAGGAGGATGCTCTGCCCTGGAACCCCAGCAAGGACAGCACATGGCCTTGGCTCCATGGAGCTGCTTTCTCATCTGGCTTTTTTTAAACCCCCAGACAGAGTTACAAGATAAGAGAAGTGGAACTAAACTTAACGAGCAGCTAATTTTATCCTTTGTTTTGCCTGATAAACATCAGCTCACACAGTCAGAGCCGAAAACTGCAGCCACACTTGGGAAGGAAATAACTCGGTATATTTATTGTAAATAATCCTTTTTTAGCCATTTTGCGTGAAACTCGGGCTGAAAAGTTTGGCTTTGTTCCCCCACTTTACCTGAAATTGTTTAAATCTCCATAAATACATTTTGCTGAACAAACACTAAACAGGGTTTATTTTGCCCCCAAAACTCATTTGGACACAGGAGCCCCTGACCAGCCACCACTCCATGGGAAACAGGGCTGGGCACACACAGGTTTTCCAGAAAAAAACTATTGAAACATGAATTTTAATGCCACAAAAGTGCTGGAAATGAACAAAATTCTGCACAAGAATTTCACTTGTGGAGCCTGGGATATGATCAAACCTCCTGTGACTGCACTAGGCAGAATTTGGGGAAAATGTCCCACCCCTGGCAGTGCCCAAGGCCAGGCTGGACACTGGGGCTGGGAGCAGCCTGGGACAGTGGGAGGTGTCCCTGCCATGGCAGGGGTGGCACTGGAGGGGCTTTGGGGTCCCTCCCAACCCAGACCATCCTGGGATTCTGTAAAAATGCTGAATCCTCAACCCCACAAACCCACCAGCAACTCCATGCAAAGCAGCACTGCTGGAATTTGGTGTGCCAGGCTCCTGGGCATGCTCCAGGCTGGAGCACACACAAGCACATTGCAATGCCCCAACACTGTATTTACCATTTATTATGCTCTTATCACTGTATTTATCCTTTATTTGAGGCTGTCCTCAGGAGCACTGGTCCTGCAGGCTGCCCATCAACCCTGATGATGTTTCACTGACCTGCAACTTTTACACCTCTATTTTCAACCCGAGATTTGACCTGGGGACCCAAACCCAGCATTTGCTGTCCCTCTGAGGATGTCAAACCCCACTGAGGTGCTGCAGTGGCAAAGGCCCTGTCACCTCCCCTTTTCCTTCTGTATCCCACTGATGCCTTTCCCTGGTGTTAAAATAAAGATCCAAACATGGTTAGAGGGAAAAGGTTTTTCCCCTGGGTATTTATTGCAGCCCCTCAGGTGCAGCCCAGCCAGGGGCAATGCCCCAGAGCACACGGAATGCCACCCACGGGCACTCGGGATCACATCCTGGGCCTCACAAATGAGCACATCCAGCAAAGATTCCCCAGGGAGAGGCTCCAGGGAACCCCAGGACCCTTCCCCTGGCTGGGCCCAGCTCAGGGTACAGGATGTGTTCTGGAGAGGCCCTTGGTGCCTGGGGCTCTCTGACCCCTCACTGCCAGCCTGCCAAGGGCTGCGGGCTCTGGGCTTCACAAAATATTAACTCTAAGGATGTGGGCTAGAAGCACTGAGAATATAGAAAAAGTCTATAAAAGGGGTATAAAAGAAAAGGCAAAAAATCATCATGGCATCACCAGCACCAAAGCTGCAGCTGGAACCAAGGGCAGGGATTTGTGGTCCAGCAGCTACAAACCCTTGCTGGAGGAGACAGAGGGAAGCAGCCTAATGTGCTCTTGCCATGTGGTAATTTTCCAGATAAATGGACAGTTGCTTCAGCAGCTTCCCTGTTGAAGGTCAATGATCCATATAATACGGGCAATTACGGAAGTATTTCCATTGCAGACTCAGTGACAAATTTTCAGTGCAAGACAACAGAGAAACTGGAGCAGCAGCACCAGGATGAGGGGACAAGGCTTGGGATCCCACAGCCCAGCTCCTGTCTGGTGTTTGCTGGAGGAATCAGCTCATCCTCCCCAGCTCACCTGGTAATTCTGTCCCTATTTCCTCTCGTTTGGGCATTTCTCAATCCTCTTTTAATCCCGAGGCTGAGCTACCACCTCCTGGCTTTCACACACCCACATTTTCCTGCCTACCTGGTCAAGGTTCAGCACTTGGCTATTTTATAAAGATTCTCTCGAGCTGAAGGAAAGGAAAATATATCAAATAAGGGGAAACTCCTCAGCAACTGGAAAACTTGTGCCCCCAGGAGAGGCACAAACACAACCACTTCTACTTGCATTCCAAAGCAGAGCAGAAAGCATTTTTGGGGAGTGTGTACTGCTGGTGCTCTGACCAACTGCACCCAGAGCTGGCTGGAATCACAGCTCGTGGTTCAGCCATTGGATGAACATTCCCAGCAAAACGTGGACTGAAATAAATAATTGTTTTGTGTAATGAGCTGCGCATGAGGGCTCTGGTGACAGGACCTGAGGGACCAGCAGGAAGAGGTGCCAGGGCAGGTTTAGGTTGGATTTTAGGGAAAGGTTCTTCCCCAGAGGTGCTGGCACTGCCCAGGCTCCCCAGGGAATGGGCACGGCCCCGAGGCTGCCAGAGCTCCAGGAGCGTTTGGGCAGCGCTGCCAGGGATGGACAGGGTGGGATTTTGGGGGGTCTGGGCAGGGACAGGAGCTGGACTCGACCCTTGTGGATCCCTTCCCACCCAGAGCACTCCGTGATCGGGTGAAACAACCACTGGCACCACAGCAGGGGTTGTTCCAGCCTCCCTCGCACTCCCAGAAAGCCCAAACCCTCCCTGCCCAGCGTCACAAACCTGCCAGGAGGAACCAGCACCAAACCTCGGGGCAGATTCCCGAGCAGCACCAGCAGCTCCGGCTCAGAGCTTGTCAAGCAAAGAGGTTCCTGCAGCTTCAGCACCTGCTTCCAAACCACCCCCACGCCCCAAAATGTAAAACACACCGGTGCCCTCAGCCAGGCAGGGCTGCACAAGTTTAACGATAAACACATAAGACCCTGAAAGACTTTTGTGATTTCTGGGGGGAATACATTAAACCTGTGGTAGTGCTTCCCTTGTGGATTGTACTTCTGTTTCAGTTTCAGTTTACTGCAGCTTTTACCCATCATGTAAGAGACAGAACTGCCATTTCATTCCACCAAAATGAACGGGAAACATCCGTAAAGAGCAGCCTTAATGGTGGAGGAATTCACCAGGGACGGCCTTTGGAGTTGTTCAAGAACCTATTTCAAAATTTAAGCAGATTTTGCTAAAAAAGGAACGAGCGAAGAAAGAGTTGAAATGCAGGATTTTAACCTTCATGTAGGAAATGAAAGGATGTTTGCAGGGATTCCAGTGGCAGAGCCATCCCTCCTCCCTCCCCACCAGCAGGAGCACTCTGAAGGAGCCAGGACTGAGCCTGGCTTGTGCAAATAAGTGATTTTGGATGGGAATAATTAATAAAGGGGGTGGGTTTGGATAGCTTGTGAGGTCAGTGGCTCATTTATGAAATCTGCATCGATTACCCGCAGCCATGCAGGAGCTGGATGGCTCTTGGATCCCAGCCTGGTTTGGGTGGGAAGGGACCTTTAGGACCATCCTGTCCAACCCCCTGCCACAAACAGGGACACTTCCCACCAGACCAAGTTGTCCAGATCTTGCAGAATTAGCACCAACTTGTGTTTCTCAAGATCAGTAGGGCTGGGACAGTCCAAGGGCTGAGCCCCTCAGCTTCTTCCACCCCCAGGTCCCTCCAGCCCCAGATTTAAACATGCAGGAAAGAGCTCTCCCTACAACACCCCAAATAATTAGTGAGTTACATATTTTTGGGCATCAGGAGGAATTTCTTCATGGAAAGGGTGGTCAGATATTGGCAGGGGCTGCCCAGGGGAGTTTGGAGTCCCCATCCCTGGAGGTGCCCAAGGAATTCCTGAAGGTGGCACTCAGTGCCAAGGTGGGGATCAGTCACAGGTTGGACTCGATGGGCTGGGAGGGCTTTTCCAACCTCAGGGATTCTGGAATTCTACACAGCTGCCCTCTGGGAAGCACCACTGGGCTCCTGAGGCTCTTCCATAATGTACAGTTAAATATGTGACGTCTAATCCAGCAAACTCAGGAAGCTGGATGTTTGGCAGACCTGTCATCAGGAGAACACTTGGAATTGCATTAATTCCCAAGTTTAACATTTTTTTAAATCACTGATCTCTCATTGCTGTGCAGAGCAGCTACAGCCAGCAAGTCCTGCATGTGTGCTCCAAACCCTTCAGGAAGCCACATCCCAGACAAAGACATGGAAAGGATAAATCCAGTTGAATTTGATGCGAGCTGAGGCTGCTCCTGGAAACTCAGCACCTTTGGTTTCCCTGTCCCGAGCAGCATTTCCTTGGACAAACTCTCCGTACACAAAACCTCCTCCCCTAAAGCATCCCCCCGCCCTTTTGCCCTTGTAAAGGCTCTGTGGCTCCATGCTGGTTCAGAAATTGCAGAAAAGTTGCCTCTGTTATGATTAATTGTCCCCACGGCTTCTTGTGAAATTTTTCAAAGTTCCAGCTGGTCACACAGGGTTTGGTTCACAAAAGTGTGGCACATTATTAGATTTTCTGATAAAATGGGCTCTTTTGTGATTCAGAAAGCCTCTGCTCCTCCAGACAACTGGCATGCTCTTTGTTCTTCACCCCAGAGAGGAGGCAGCCGAACCGGAGTGCACTCGGATGGAAAGAGGCATTCCCAATCAGAAATGCAGATGGAGCATCGCTTGTGCAGTGTAAACAACACAGCACCGAAGTTTGGGAATCAGCTGGAAGGACACATCAGGGGTTGGGTGGGGTTTGCTGCCCTCATCATCAGCCTGAGCGTGAAAGCTCAGCGCTGCCCCACCCACAGGATGTGATGCCAGGGAAGATCCTGGCTCCGAATTCTGCTCTGGTTTGGAACTTGTCATGTTTAACTGGTGATAAATGCAGGTTAAGGAAGCCAGAAACACCATTGAGGCTGGAAAAGCTGTCCAGGACCATCGAGTCCAAGCTGTGTCCCATCCCCACCTTGTCCCCAGCCCAGAGCACTGAGTGCCACCTCCTTGGCCATCTCCAGGGATGGGACCCACCATCCTTCCAATGCCTGACCACCTTTTCCATGAGAAATTCCTCCTGACGTCCAACCCGAGCCTCCCCTGGTGCATCCTGAGGCCAGGCAGAGGAGGGAGGATGCAGCACTGCCCACACCTCTCCTGCCCCTGCACAGAACCACCGGGGGGCTGGGCTGGAAGGAACCTCTGGAGCATCCATTCCAAGCCCTGCCAAGGCAGTTCACCCCGAGCATGGGATCAAATCCAGGGGGGTTCTGATCGCCTCCAGGGAAGGAGACCCCACAACCTCTGTGCCCAGACGTGCCCCAGCCCTCCACTGAACCCTCTCTAATCGTTCCTTTCCTGGCTTGACCTGAGACACGGAAACAAAAACCCAAGCCCAAAACGAAGCCATAACACGAGATCCTAAAGTCCTCTGGAGGAACAGCCCCACGGGCAGACAGGGATGTCCAAGTGATGGAGCCCTTGTGCCAACACACTCGGGAAGGCCCCACACCAGCAGCTGGACAGGAGCTGAGCTCAGCCAGGGGAACAGGGTGAGAGGGAAGGGACCCCAAAGCTCATCTTGTTCCTACACAAGTGGCCAGAAGAGCCCCACACGGGCAGATGCCAATGGAGTCCCACCCAAACCTGCCTGTGCCAACCCACCAAGCTGCGAAGCCAAAATCACCCATTCCCCAACGTCAGGCTGCTGGAAATGGTAGCAGATATTAAGCTGTGCATGAAGTGGGGCACACAGTCCTAACTTTATATTACAGCCATGATTGCTGACCTATCACCAGTTACCAAAATATTGTTTCCATGAAAGAGCCAGTGCAGTAAAAACTGGAGCATTAAGGATTCCAAGGAAAGAAAACAAACAGAACCACTGCAGTTGTGTAGATCTGAGGTGTACCTGCCTGCTGGACACCACCTGCACCTTCAGCTCCTTCCAGTCTCAAAGTCAAGATAAAAAAAGCCAAAAAAAAAAGTTCCAACAACGCAAAAACAAAAAGAGCTTTCATGGTTGGAAGAATCATCGTGTTCAGGGGATGCTTCTTCAGGATGGAGGGCACAACAAGCAAGAACAAGTTCAGGGGAGAATGATCCACATGGGGTTAGCACCTCAGGAATTCCCAGTGAAACACCTCATGTCTCAGGTTATTTATCCACAGCAACACAAGTTTTTTGGGTAAAAACTACGTTTCCCACTATTTCCACCTGCCAAGGGATCCCTGTCCAAAGCACAAGCATTTACTGGTGTCTAAACTTCCCGAAGCACAATTGTTCCTGAGGATACTAATAAATAATCCAAGTCTCCTCATCTCCTGCTGCCTGTTTTCCACCCCCCCCCCTCACTTTGCATTATGCAAAACAGCAAAATATTATCATCCTTATAGCATCCTCCTTGAAAGGCAGGCGCTTCAAATATCATAAAGGAGTATTGTCATAATGAGGTTAATGACAATAGGGTTTCCAATATCAAAGAGCCAACACGCAGCTGCTTTATAGTGTGGAGTGATACAGCACAGAGCTCCGTAATGAGGGGAGAGAGTTTTTGGGTTACGCATTTTAATGAGTTGGTAATAAGCAAACGGCGACGGAAGCGGCGATTTGCATTTCACAGCCATTCCGACGGAGCACTCCGCGAGCCCTCCCTGCGTGGCGGGGGAGAACGAGCCCAACTTCGGCGGGATTTACACCGGGAGCGTGCTCGGGAGATTGCCCGCGTTCAGAGACAAAAGCGTTCGGGGACTCGCCGGGGAGGGAAAACTGAGGGGAGGAATGCGATACCCGGGCCTCCGGACCTGTGGAATAAGCAGGAATAACCACCACGTGTTTCACAGCCCTTACTCCTCGTTTGTGTCTCAGTTTGCACCTCGGAGTAGTGAAGCACCTCAGGGAGGGTGGGCAGGCCCTGGCACAGGGTGCCCAGAGCAGCTGTGGCTGCCCCTGGATCCCTGGCAGTGCCCAAGGCCAGGCTGGACATTGGGGCTGGGAGCAGCCTGGGACAGTGGGAGGTGTCCCTGCCATGGCAGGGGTGGCACTGGGGGGGCTTTGGGGTCCCTCCCACCCAAACCAGGCTGGGGTTGTGGGACCTGGTGCAGCAGAAGAGGGGCTGAGGTCTGTGCTGAGCTCACAGCATCCCCTGCTCGTTACAGCTCACTCCAGCCAGAGCTGTACCTTAAGAACAATGCATTCCTCTATTAATGTTCCTTATGGGAGACATAATCAGCTTCATTAGGAGTCATTATTATGGGAAAACCCTGGAAAAAACATCATGTACAGGGAGGCAGCGTGATCAATTAAAAACCTAGAATATGTGACTAATATTGACAGATGTTTACAGGAACCGCCGTGGGAGGTCCTGCAGCTCCCCCAGGCACGGCCCACCCTGTGCCCACAGCCTTTTTGGGGGCAGCCAGGCCACCACAGAGCCTGGCAGGGCAGGGAGGGCACTGCTGTGCCCTAAAAGTGAGAGCAGAGACAGGGGTGCCACCACCAGTCAAAGCGAGCATGTCCAGAGATGTCCCAGCACAGGAGATGCTGTGCCCCATCCCTGCCCCCTCAGTGCCACCCCTCCAGCCACAGAGCTCTCACAGCAAACTGAACAGGAAGATTTGCCTGAAGCCAAAACTTTAACTGCTGCAGTCAAAAGCCAAGCATTTTGAACCGATAACCACGATTTTGTGATGGGTTCATTTGGGTGATTCAAAGCCTCAAACTAACAACCAACAGTGCCCTTTGCTGTCCCGGCAGCCCAAATTTGTCATGGAACAGCACAGAACGGGCAGAGTGGGGCGGATGCACCTTTCAAAGTCACACAGCTTCTGCCAGCAAAGGCCAGAGCCAGCAGAGATGCCCAGGAGAGCCCCTGGACAGTCCCTGCCCAGCGGCAGGACAGGCACAGCCAGGCTGGTGCCAAGAGCCCCTGGCGGGGTGCAGGATGCCCTGGGCTTGGGGCCTCCTCACCGAGAGCAGCTTTTTGATGCTCCAGGTCAAACACAGCCCAAGCTCCGGTGGCACCACCCCCTTTCCCGGGGCTGAGCATCCTCACCCATAAGGCCCAGGAAATTACAGCCTCTGCTTGGCGAGATGATATTTTTAAGCCTCTACAAACAAGGGCTTGATCTTCCTAAGCAGTTTGGATCCTCTCTGCCACACACTCGCAGCAGCAGCTGACTGGGCTTGGGGGCTGTGTCTGGCACAGCAGAGCAGGAATTGGGATGGGCAGCAGTTCAGGCTGTGGTAGCCACTAAAAGCTTTTCCCATGGCATCTCTGGGGGTGAGAGCTGAGAGCTGTAATTCAGCAGGACTAATACATCAGCGCTCTGCAGTCGATAGCATTGATTTTGGTGGGACCAGCGTTTCACTCAGTTGCAAAGAGTTGTTCCAGGAAGAGCTGGGTAACGGGGAGAGCTCCAGGAATGCCGGAGCCAGCAGCTCCCAGGAAAGGCTTTCCCATGGGGAACCCGGCGGTGCCAAAGTTACAGGGACCAGGCAGGAGCATTGCTCCTTTTTAAACACACTCCATCATGAACCCCACGGGAATTCTCCCTGCAGTCCCTAGGAAAAAAGGCACAGGGACCACAGGGGTCACCTCGGTGCCCAGTTTAACACCCACAGCTGGAAGGAAGGCCTGGCACTGGGAGCAGCTGATTTATGATTTAAAAGAAGGGAAACAAAGTACAAAGTAATGTGGAGCTTCAGAAGGAAGCAGAATCCAAGGAAAGGATATTTTTGTACTATTTTCTTATCAAAATCACGTGGCAGCAGGGGCAGGGCAGGCTCAGGGTGGACATCAGCAGGAATTTCCCATGGAAAGGGCGCTCAGGGATTGGAACTGCCCAGGCAGGTTTGGAGTGCCCATCCCTGGAGGTGTCCCAGGAATTCCTGGAGGTGGCACTGAGTGCTCCGGGCTGGGGACAAGGTGGGCATCAGGCACAGTCCTGGATGGTCCTGGAGAGTTTTTCCATCCTCAGGGATCCTGGGATTTTGAGGCTCCAGAGCCCAGGGGCAGCTGCAGGTTCAGCCCCTGCCCTGCTGCCACACAGAGACCCGGCTCTGCTTCCTCCCTGCAAACCTGGATTCGTGCACAACCACCCCGAGCCCACCCCAAGGTCCCTCTCAGCCCCGGGACCACCCCCAGCCTGGGCAGCAGAAGGCTCCAGCTGCCATTGAGCCTTCCCAGAGCCCTCAGGTCCATGAGCAAATCAAGAGATACGGACATTTACATCAGCAAGCTGTAATCTCTTTTAAATAAAGAATTATTGCTTCCTCCTTCAGCAAGGACTTGGGTGAGCTGGGCTGGCTCTTCTAGAAGCACTGAGATATCCCAGCAGGGACTGGCAGTGTTAAAAGCAGGGGGCACCGCCAAGAAAACGCTCAGGGGGGGCGTGGAGCACCAGGGCAGGTCGTGCAGGTGCTCCCCGCGGTGCCTTTAAACCTCTTTTCCATCCACCCCATCACAGCCTGGTGGGATCTTTGCTCCTGCAGGACATCCACCGAGTCCCAGTAAACCCTGTCACCCCGCACAGGGCCAGGCGCCGCTCCCAGGCGCTGCAGGAGCCGCACTCCTGGCCGGGAACGGGGAACACCGAGCGCGCTGGGCAGCGCCCGGGGCAGGCTGCAGGCACAGCCTTCCGAGCGTGTGTCCCGCCCCGCGGGTGTCACTGTCCCCGCGCCTTTGCTCGGGGTGCCAGCGGCTCGGGGGGAGCCCTCGCTAAGCCCACTGTCCACACAGGCTTAAAAATAGTCCGGGGAACAACTGGTGCCTGTGCTGGCAGGGAGGGGAACGGGGAGAGCCGGAGCTGCTCCTGCTCAGCCGGGCTGGGAGCAGCACCCGGGGCTCAGGCGAACGATCCCGGACTGGTTTGGGTGGGAGGGAGCTTAAAACCCCCCCAGGGACACCTCCCACTGTCCCAGGCTGCTCCCGGCCCCAGTGTCCAGCCTGGCCTTGGGCACTGCCAGGGATCCAGGGGCAGCCACAGCTGCTCTGGGCACCCTGTGCCAGGGCCTGCCCACCCTCACAGGGAAGATTTCCTCCTTATACCCGACCTAAATCTCCCCTCAGGTAGTTTAAGAAGTTTAAACGCTTTCTCTGAGGACTTGCAGAGCCGAGAGCTTTCAGGGAAGCAGCCGGTAGATGGCAGGGCTGCAAAGCCTGATAACATCCCTGATACCATCCCTGATAACACCCCCGATACCATCCCTGATAACACCCCTGATAACATCCCCCGGCTCGCTCCGGCAGCACGAGGAGACAGAAGGAGCCTGTAAACACCAATGTTTTCATCCTTTAACTGCCCTAACAGGATCTGCTGGGACAGCTGCAGGGAGATCTTGAAGCCCGGTGGCTGGAGATTACAACTATCACCCCAACAACCCGGATCGGGCAGATCCAGTCAAGTCTAAGCTGATTTTCAAAAGCAAATCAAGTGGAGCTTGTGAAAGTGCAGATAATTTATCTGCAGTGATATCCAGCTCATTTCAGGCATCAGACAATTTAGGGCATTGCCATCAACGTGTGTGGGATGGTAAAGAAAGCCCGTGCCAGTGCCTGCTTCCAGTCCCACAGAAAATAAATATCCTTTTCCCTACTTTCATTATCTTTTCGGCAAAATAAATCCAGTATTTCCTGCCCCCCCCACCCCGGTCATGCGCCTTTTTCACACCATGTATCCCACCTCAATGCCCAAAATACCACTTTCAGACACTACAGGGATTTTAAATATCACCTTACAGGAGGAATAGTCAGAGCTGCTCACTCCTGGCTGAGCAGCACCAGGTGATGCTCCTGAGAGCAGGGGAGGGACCCATCCCGCATCAGCTGTGGCTGAGGACACACCTGGACTCAGGGGTTTCTCTCCTGAGGCTTTCAGGACATGACTTCTCTCCACCAGCAGCTCTACTAATTGTACTTTTATATTTAGCCAATTTGAAGACCTTTAGGAAAATCTTATTTTGAATTTAATGGTATTTCTAATGCTACTTAAAGTCAATGCAGTTAATTTCTGTAACAACTCATTTCACCTCAGCACGGTGATTTTTGAATTTTGGATTATTTTAAATTCGGATATTTTTTGGATATTATTAATTTGGATTATTGTACTCCACAGCTGCCAGTTCCTGAGTGAAAGCAGCTCCTTCTCCCCTCTTTCCCGGAGCAGCTGCAGCAGGGGTTGCTCAGAGCTCAGCCAGGGCTGGAGGGTCCCAGCTGCTGCCAGAGTGGGGTCCCTGCACTGCTGGGCTCTGCCAGAAAACGCCCACAATGGGCACTTTGGGTTTCTCACAGAGCCCTAAAAAGATATTTCTTGACTTTAGCCTCATCTCCACGGAATGAGAGCCCTAAGCTGAGCTCCCTGAGGGGTTCCGGCTGTGAGGAGCCGACGCCAGCCCGGGTTTGTGGGCACGGCCCGGGACAAGCCCTGCAGGGCACTGCCATGGGGTGCCCTCCCCGCAGCCCTGCTCCGGGCACGGCATCCCACAGACCAGCCTTGGGAAGAAATTCCCCACGTTGCTTTTCAGGCTTTTAAGAGGAAAAAAGTAGCAGCAATTTGCTTTCTTATTTCCCTGCTTCCCTTTTCTGTACATGAATTCACATTGAACCTCTAGATTTTGGCAACTTTTAAGTGCACAAGGAGGGTTTTACTCTGTTTTGGGAAGACTGGCTGTGTCAGATAGATCCAGGCACCCCAAAACCCTCCCTGACCTTTCCAGCAGCCCCCTCCCAGCTTCATATCAGCCCCAAAAATAGTCATTTAGAGCAGGTTAACTAAAATCTGGCACATTATTGTGCACACAGGGGCTGCTTTCCTCAGAGCCACCAGTGGGAGCTTACACGAGGTCTCACTATCCAAACTAAATCCAAATTAAAGAGACTCCTCACGCTCTGCTGCTCTCAGACACTCACACCAAGCTGCCCACCTCACCTGGGGCATGAACCTGCCCGTGGCTCCCTCCACAGCTCCCAAAAAAGGGTCTGCCCCCCTCTGAGCACCCAGAGGGTCGGGCTGCCCCCACAAGGGGATGGTTGAGCTCCCAGTGGCTCCAGGGAGGGGATGTGAGGGGTGAAACCATCCTGCCCAACTACCACCCCTCAAATAAACCCAAACATCAGAGCCCCTGACAGCATCACAAAAAACTTTGAGGTTATGGTGAGTTTAAAGCATTTGAGGTTAATGCTCCAATGTTTCACTTACCAGGAGGAGCCCAGCAGATCCCCGGACATCCCTTAGAACAGGAAAACTCTTCCTGAGCCACCAGCCCTGGATCCTCACATACAGAAGCCTCTCTACCTGCACAGCTCCTCTTGTGCACCAGGGAACAGCCCTCACCTGGAGCAATCCCAAAAAGCCCCGGGCAGGAGCCCCCAATAAATCCTGGCTGGGATTATTGTCCCCACCTGGGGCAATCCCAAAAAGCCCCGGGCAGGAGCCCCCAGTAAATCCTGGCTGGGATCATTGTCCCCACCTGGGGCAATCCCAAAAAGCCCCGGGCAGGAGCCCCCAGTAAATCCTGGCTGGGATTATTGTCCCCACCTGGGGCAATCCCAAAAAGCCCCGGGCAGGAGCCCCCAGTAAATCCTGGCTGGGATTATTGTCCCCTCCTGGGCAAACCCTGCTGCTCCCGCTGCGGGACGAGCAGCTCCTGGCACAGCCCCCGCTGCCCCTGCCCGGGCTGAAGGAACCCAAACCGGTTATTTCTGACCCAATCGACCCCTCCGCCCCCGAGGGTGGGGATTTGGGGGGCTCCGTGGGTGCTGCACTGCTGGGGACACAGAGAGTCCCAGAATCCCAGATCAGACTGGAAAATCCCTCCCNTGCTGGGGACACAGAGAGTCCCAGAATCCCAGATCAGGCTGGAAAATCCCTCCAAGGCCAATAAGTCCAACCATTCCCAGCACTGCCACGGCCAGCACTGCCCCAAGTCCCCAAGTGCCACATCCACAGGGCTGTGAAATCCCTCCAGGGATGGGGACTCAGCCCTGCCCTGGGCAGCTGTGCCAGGGCTGGACAGCTCCTTTTGGGGAAGAAATTTTACCTATGTCCAACCTAAACATCCTTTTCTCAAGCCATTTTCTCTTGTCCTGTCTTGGGAAAGAGACCCAACCCCAGCCAGACCCTCCTTGCAGGGAGTTTTACAGGGCAAGAAGGTCCCTTCTGATGCTCCGGCAGCTGTGCCTGCTGGGCTGGTGCTCCTGGGCTGGGATTCCTGGGTGCCAGCCTTGTGCTTGGGACACTGAGGGGGCACCTGCAGAGTCCCCTTAAATGAATAAATACAGCAATTTAAACTTTTGGTTGATCCATTGTTCCTTCTAAGCTGGGACCTCATCTGTCCAAGTTCGGGTGCTCAGCAGCTCCTCTGGTTTGTGCTTGGATCCAAAATCCATGAGGAATTCATTCAGCAGCAAATCCCACTGGGCAGAGCAGTTGGAGTACAAGGTCCAGCACCAAACTGTGAAGATCTGATACAGAAAAAAAGGCGAAAATTGCATCAGTAGGAATAATTAATCACTGGGAAATCTTACCGAGAGTTGGTGTGCATTCTCCATAACTCACCTTTCAAAATCAATACTATAAATTGTGCCCACATCCAGAGAGGGTTTGGTGAAGCCCTCGGGCTGTGTTATTCCAGGGATCACGTCTGATGGGCTCAGTGTTTCATAGGGACTCGCTGAAGCAATCCCAAAGCCCGCGGAAACAGCAGCTCCCAGGATTCAAGCATTAGGAGGAAGTGTGCTGTTATGTGTAGCAAGTGATTATATGGCACTTAAACAGGAAATCAGATGCTCCTCGCAGCGCTGAACGTGAGGAGAAGGAACGGGGTAATGGGCGAGGTGAGAGGTGGTTAATGCTGGAATGTTCCCCTGTGCGCCACTGGCGGGACCGTTCTGGAATATTGCATACAATTCCTGGCATATCCATACAGGAAAATGGCTCGGAAATATGTAATGCTCGTGGAAATGTGGCATGAGGGAGTAAAGGATCACTGTCTGCTCCCGTCTGAGAGGTGATAAATACCCAGGGAGGGGGAGCTTTGTGCAGGTGACCAAACTTGACATAATTGTGAGTGGTGGGATTAGCCAGGATTCCGGGCTTTACCCGGATTTACAGGAGCTGCAGCCTCTGAGTCCGGGAGCTCTCGGCTTCCAGGGAAACAAATACATAATTACTGGCCTTGCTGAATATTTAGGGTCGTTTGGAAATACCAGCTTGAAGGGAGAGATCCCAGAATCCTTCAGGTAGGAAAAGCTCCCCAGGACCATCCAGCCCAAGCTGTGCCCATCCCCACCTTGTCCCCAGCCCAGAGCACTCAGTGCCACCTCCAGGAATTCCTGGGACACCTCCAGGGATGGGCACTCCCAACCTCCCTGGGCCGTTCCAATCCCTGAGCACCCTTTCCATGGGGAAATTCCTGCTGCTGCCCACCCTGCCCCTGCCCTGGCCCAGCCCGAGGCCGTNTGGAAAAGCTCCCCAGGACCATCTGGGTCCCAGCTGTGCCAATCCCCACCTTGTCCCCAGCCCAGAGCACTCAGTGCCACCTCCAGGAATTCCTGGGACACCTCCAGGGATGGGCACTCCAAACCTCCCTGGGCAGTTCCAATCCCTGAGCACCCTTTCCATGGGGAAATTCCTGCTGCTGCCCACCCTGCCCCTGCCCTGGCCCAGCCCGAGGCCGTTCCCTCTGCTCCTGTCCCTGTTCCCTGGGAGCAGAGCCCGACCCCCCCGGCTGCCCCCTCCTGTCAGGGAGTTGTGCAGAGCCACAAGGGCCCCCTGAGCCTCCTTTTCTCCAGGATGCCAAGGGACAAATAAAGAGCACCTTGCAAATCGTATTTTTTATCCCTTTGAATATTTTATCAAAGAAAGTTTTAAGGTGCTAATAAACCCAAATAACTTGAGGAATGCGTGCTGGAGCCTGCCTTGGGAAGCCACCAAATCCCCCTTGCCTGGATCAGCTGGGCTGGACAGAGCCCTGACAGGGCAGCCTGGCACTGCCAAAGCTCTCAAAGTGAGAAAATCAGATTCCACCCCCTCCTCCTATATCTACTATTTTGCTAATTTGAATTTATGAAGTTAATAAAATGAAAACCCAGCACGGGTGAGGGGTGGGTACCTTCCTCAGGAAGGGATGCAGATGCAGATGCCGATGCTGATGCTGATGCTGATGCAGATGCAGATGCTGCTGATGCTGCTGAAGTTGCTGCTGCAGAAGCTGCCTCACACCCCATCCCTGCTCTGGACCTGACTCCAGGAGCATCAGGACTCCAGGCTGGGAAAGGAGTCTCCCCTCCAAAGCTCTGTTTAATTGAAGCAGTGTGAGGGCAGCTGTAAAAGCTGACAGCTTTATATCCACTCCTTAAAGACAGGACAGAAGAGTTCCTCAGCCACTCCAATCAATTTTTGCCTTTTTTTGTGCATGAAGAGTTCCAGATAAATTGCATCGAGGTGTTTTAAACTGCTGAATAGCTCCAGGTGAATTTTACAGGTGTCAGCTGCTGTCCATAAACTGTCCGAGAATCCTATAAAAGGCTGGGAAACAACAGCAAAATTAGGAGATAAATCTATCACTTCAAAAATAAATAAACAAGGGAAGTGTATTTGCAGTGTTACTTTTGAGCAGATCACTGGGATGGAGCACTGCAGCTCACAAACACCTGCTGGCATTCCTAATAATCACTAATGAATTAATGGATATATCCCCAAAATTCTTGCTTTCTTGGATTTGTGGTGTCAGCCTGGCCAGCTTCAGTTCTCTGCTGATATACTGAGCAAAAGGATTTCTCTTCATAGTTTATTTCATATTTAAATTTCACAGCTATTACACTAAAATAAAAGCAATAAATAATAAATAAGCTCTTACCTACAATCACACATAATTTCTGGAAGCCCAACAGATAAAAATCTGAGCCTTATAAAAACTGAGCAGCTGATTGTGAGCTAAATTCAAGCAGCAAAACACAGATTTTTCTTGCTAGAAATGCAACAGCAAAAACAGACTGTGGATTTAATTCTACCCAAAAGAAAACAGACAAAAGAAAGCCCACTAAAATCCATTATTTAGCGAGTTCAAACCGTACCTGGGCAGGTCTCTGAGGTGCTGACCCCTGGGATCACTCATTTTACCTTAAAAGAAACCAAGGCCTGCATCGGTTTTTATCTCGTTTCCCGCTTTATTTGCTGTTTGTGTTCAGCCAAAGTTCATTTCTTCATGAAGCTGCTCAAACAGGAATTCCAGCGCTGTCCATGATTCATGGATAGCGATACCTAACCCGGATGGGAGGGAAGAGCCTTGGAGCAGCGGGGGACACCTGGGCGCCTCTCTGTGCTTTGGGATGTGGCCGCAGAGCCCGAGCCCTGACCCGCCGGGAGCTCTGCTCCCACCCCTTCCCGCAGGGCAGGGCCGGGGCTCCGAGCCTCGGGTGCCCCCGCCCTGGTGGGACCCGTGCTGGGATGAGGAGCACGGGGCAGGATCCGGGAAAGGAAGGGTTTCTTCAGCCAGTGCCAAAATTTTGATGGACACAGGCGGGATCCAGTGGGAGGTGTCCATGTGCTTGGAGGATCCTGCAGGTCACTCCCAAGCCAAACCAGGCTGTGATTCCATGATTGATTCTCTGATATAACCTTCCCAAAACCCTCCTCCAATTCCCATTCTCGTGCCAGGAGCTCACAACCAATTCTCCCTCGTGGGCACATCCCAGTGTCCTGTTGGATATTAAGACACCGCTGGCTGCAAGTCAGCATTTCATATAATATTTAACATTTCATTTCCTATTTCATTTCCTATTTCATTCCTCAGGAATATTCGCAGTATTTTACCTGGTAACTTCTCTTTTTCGTACTTCACGTGCGGCTCAGGGGGAGCTGAGTTACTCAACTCAGTTACAGGTTTGGAAAAAAACTGGTTTATATTTATTATTCTCATCCTTTGCCAGGACAGGGACACGGGAAGTGCCGTAATTGAAGCAGATAACTCCGACTTTCTCTCCCTGCGAGCGCATTGTCATGCACATACATCTTGATTAGATCATTTGCCTCGTGAAAGGGAAGCATTTTTGTGCCGTGGTGTCTCAGATAATTTCCAGCAGAGTCTGCCGGTGGAGTTCTCCGCTAGCAACATTTAAATTCGATATTCTTCTGGCTGCTGTTTATTTTTCCCGAGCGCTCCCGTTCCCCCCGCTCATTCCACCTGTCTCCATCAGCAGGTCGCAGCACTTTCGCACCGGCGAACAGGCCTGGAGGCAAACATTCCCTGTCGCCGCTGGTTTCTCCTGGAATCCCCGGGAGCGAGGGGGAAGCGCCGCATCCCCGCACGCCTGACAGCCCGCCCGAGTCGCTGGGATTTCGGCTGCCGTGGTCCCTGCTGGGAGCTGCTGCCACATCCTCGCTTGAACTCGTGGTCACACAAGCAGCGACCTCCCACCCCTCGGCCCCGCTGCCAGGAGGGCTCCGAGCCGGGGGATTGCGGCCCCTGCACAAAGACAGGTCCTGAAGGAAGGGGCAGCGCTCCAGTCAATGTCCTCTTACATCCCTGACACTTCCCACTAAAGCGTTTAACCCCCGGCACCGTTGGTTTAAAAGGCTGGAGCAGAACCAACCTTTCTTTTCCGAGGAGCACAAGCAGCACGTGAAAAATACAGGATGTTTCCAGGTGTTTAAAAAGTGGATCCTCGCAACAGGAGAGGGGCACGATTCATTTCCAACCCTACAGCTCTCCTGAGGGGTGCAACAAAAGCGGGGGGAAGGGGAAGCTTTTGGGGAGAGCATCCCCTGCAGCCTCGGGAACATCACGTGGCGCTGGAGGAATCTGCCTGGTAAATATTTTGTGGACACCGATTTGTCTCAAAGAGACACCACCTCAGCCCCCAAGCAGAAGGGAGTTGCTGTAAATGAGAGCAAGTTCCCGCTGTTTTCCAGCAGAACCTTCCTTGGTTTGTGCCGAGTGTTGGGCTGGGCGGAATCCGCAGGGCTCGGGCCTGGAGCACCCGGCTCGCCCTGGCTCTGCCTCCTGATTTCGTCCCTGCTGACTTCACAGAGCCCACAGAGACATTTTATCCTTTCCAGACAGGAGCACTTTTTAAAATGTGTGCATTTTCCACAGTTTCCCAGGCATTTATAAATTTCCCCCACAAACTGTACGGCCCAGCCCATGCACTCAGGATGTTGTAAAACAATTCAAGTCCAGATCCCTCAGTTACCTGTGGAACCTCCTAAGACCCCTTTGGATGACTCCTGCTGGGTCCCCAGACCTCAGGTCCACCCTCCCAGCCCCAGACCAGGCATGGAACCCCTTCCCCAAACCCTGAGCTGGCGCAGCTCCGTGCCTGTCCCTGGGGCGGGGATGCCTCGGGACACTGGGGAGCAGGGCCAGAGCTGTGCTGTCTTTTCCAGGGCTAACCCCGACTTTCTCCACCTGCAGCACATCTGGGCAGCTGTTTCCCAGGGGCTTCAGCAGCAGCTGAGCTCGTCCGTGGCTGAGCACAGCAGAAATAACCCCGTGAGGCTCCCCTGACTCTGTGGGGGTCACCTGTGCGTGGGGGAGCCTTGCCCATGGTCACTGTCCCCCTGCCCGCCCCAGACACGGCTCTGGCATCCCCCAAACACCACATCCTGCCCCGCTGCCCGCAGCCTCCCTCCTCTCCCAGCTGCTAAAACCCTTCGTTGTACAAATTAAACCCAAAGCAGGGAGTAGCTGCCGTCAGAACCAACCGGGGGGTGAATGTTCCCTGAATTTATAACCAAGGCCAGCACCGATAGGTTTATTTTTTATAAATGTGGCTCCAGTCCTAAAGCCCGGCTTCACTTCCCTGCAGGAATCTGCTTGACTTGAAAACCGCAACTTTTTTTCTAAATACCTTCACATCTTGTAGCTGCACATCCCTCACAGAGATGCTGGAGCTCTAGGAAGTATCTGTAGTAGCGGAGAGCTCGCTAAAGATCTCAGCAGTGATCCCTCCTCGAGGATTAACCAATGCTGCAGGAGTTCCTGGGCTAAACTGGGAGAGGGAGGGGAAGGAAGAGCAGAAATAAACAAAATAAAACCTCTCGCAGCCAGTCGCGTTCTTCGCGCATCGCCGGCACGGCCGCCCGCGCTCCGAACCGAAGCGCAAAGCGGCCGGGAAGTTCTGGGAGCCCAGAGCCGCCAGCACGGCCCGGTATGGCCCGGGAGGTGCGCGCTGGGCACCGGCTCCGGCCGGAGAGGGGCACCGAAGGAGCCGGGAAGAAGTGAGCGCGGCCGGGCGGCAGCGGTGAGTTCCCCGCGGGACAAACTGTTGCGTTTCTGGAGCGCTGCTCTGCGCGGACGCGGGGCCGGGCGGCCGCTCCGCGGGCCGGGGCGCGGGGCAGCCCCGCGGGATGCGGAGGGGGATCCGCGGCGCCCCGGGCCG
>VZRO01008325.1:122510-194436 GCA_013397915.1 Daphoenositta chrysoptera | reverse complement strand
CTCCTCCCGGTGTCCCAACGGACAGTGTCAGTCTCAGCGAGGTGTCGCCCCCCCGCCCATCGAGCCTCGTCCTCACCACACCCAGCCATAGTCTTTGTCTTTTTACAACAAGCTTAATAGCTCTGAGCACCCAGCCATTTGTCTCTTAGTAACAGGGATGGAGGAAAAATTCCAATGCCCTCAACCCCCAACAAAGACCTAGGAGGGAATTTCAGCTCTGTACCAAACTTCTTCGATAACCCTTTAACCCCGCTCTGTCTCACTTCTGCATCAGTAACACAGTCTGGACTGCAAAATTTCTGTACTGACCTTCTTCTTTTGTAAGCAAACATCTCTACTAAGCACCCATCAATATCAAACAGAGTTGCCAGGTACTAGTGCAAGGATAGCTCAGATTTTGCATGCACGCATACTTTGCATAAATAAAATGCAAGTGCAGGTGTAGAGCATGGAAGATGCAAACATTGGGATTCAGATTCTATTGCCCACCAGGTACAGCACGTGTGCAGTCATATTACATGATCCACTGCAGCCAGCTCTTCACTCTGATTCAGCCTGAAAAAGCCCCGAAAAAGAAAGTTTTATGCTCACTGTTAAAATCGTGTCAGCGATGTTATTTAAAATGTGTAAAGGCATCGGTAGAGTCTTAACCAACACCTTGCCAACACAATAAAAGTAAAGAGAGGAAGGAGTGGGCCAGATTCAACTGACTTTTTTCTGTGGTCTTTTTAGAGAAGAAAAGGGCAAGGAGGGGGAGAAAGAAAAGTCCGAGTTGAATTAATGTAAATGTATGAACGAGACAGTTCTAAGCATACCCAGGTGTCTTGCCAGATCACTGCAGAGAGGTCACAGAGAAACAGAATGTCTAATCGTTGGAATAAACACAGCTGTGCATACTTACATTTTCCATACCTATTTTGCTAGTGGGGGGGAAAAAATCATTCCTCAGAAGATCTTTTCCCAGCCACTTCTAGCTCCTTTATTTTTTTATCCATTTTTTTTCTTAAGAAGTGACATTTTAAAAATTTTATTTTTTAATTTTATTTTTGGTGGAAAAAGAAAATTAAACTCTCCCTACTCCAATTGCTTGTCCCCTTTCAGATGATTATTAGCATTTGGAATGTTTTTGCCTTCCAAACATCTTTGGTATCAAATTGTACAGAAGTGTGTGAAGACAATATTTTCAGTATGGGATTTAATACTTGTGGAATTTTAAGGTAGAGAAAAAGGAGACTAAAAGGATTTTTGGACAGCAAACGCAAAACTGGAAGATTTTGTTTGAACGGAGCCAATGGCAAAAAAGAACAAAACTAATTTTGCTCAACGTGAGACACACAAAATTCAGCAGGAGCAACTGAGGGTTATAATTTTTTAAAATTTCTACAAGCTGGAGAAGAATATTTGAAAACCTTTGAACCAATCATGAATATTTTGAATAGACATGTTGTTTCAAGATTTTATACAAATCAAACATGAACCAAGAAATCTGACTGTAAAAAACGAAATGTGCCTTTGGATAAATCAGCTGGTCAAATAACAGATATTAACTCTCCCTGGAAACCCTACCCCACTTGTACTTGCTTTTAAGGAATTCATTGTCACAGCATTTTGCAAAGAGAATTTATGACAGAGTATAAAGGTTCCTTGCAAATTTAATTTGAATAACTGAAACTATTCTTGTCATGTGGCCAGAAACCTGCTTTTAGCATGTCATTTGAAAACAAGGGACTCTGCCACCAGTTACTCTTGCAGTTACATACAAAGTACATATGGATAAAACGTACAGATACTGTTTAGCTGTTGAGAATTATAAAAACTGCTATCTTCATTTCCATAAGAATTCCACATTTTTCTCTGATTACTTTTGTTTTATAACTTGACCAAAAATATTGCTCCAAGCTGAAAATTTCTTTTAATTTATAGGAGGGGGGAAAAAAGCTCTGTTCTTTTATTAAAACTATCTTGAGTCTGTCATGGCTCAAAAATGAATTTTGTGAAATGAGATTTTACTGTTGTTTTAAGAATGTGATATGTTTGCCACTTTGGCGATTGAGCGAGTGAACAAATTTTCAACCAGCTTGATGGTTGTCTGAAGTCTGACAATTTTCAGCCTCCCTGAACAGCTATTTTGTCTGCAGCAGGCAAATGTCCTTCGTGAGGCTGCTCCCACCCAGCTGAGAAACCATCACCCCTTTCCAAACCCATGGGATCTCCATGAAGGCTGCTTTGCAGTAACAGAGAAGCAACTGAGTAAGAGGGAAAACTGGCACACTCAGTTCCCCTTGAAGCTGGACCTGGCTGACCTGCTACCTCTTTTGTTAATCAACACAGCAGGATTAGATGGGAGCAATTTTGTTGATGTGGCTTTCCATCTCTGGAAGTGCCCTTAGCCCTCCTTCCCGGGGCAGACATGGGCATGGCAGAGAGATGGGTTGAACACAGGAGATCCAGGCAGAAACCTCAACTGAACTTCGAAGAAAAATCAAATTAATTTTTTTTCTAGGAAAAGTAGAAACAAAAGGAAAAGCGACAGAGTGAGATCATTATGGCTAATTGTCCTCTAAATATCCAGGCCGATTCAGATAATGTTATAGCAACAGCCATATTGAAGCAATTTTTAAGTAACCTTTCCCACCTGCTTCTGCACAACCTTATCACTGTTTTTCCAACACAAGAAAGCAAAACTCCCACCAAGCCGTCAAGCAGTGCACAGGGCTTGCAATGTGCTCCAACAGCAGATCCCTTGAGCAATCTCTGCAAGTGAAGGGCCCTGCTTCACCTTTTGAGGTACAGCTTCATAGTTGTGTGCTACACAGGTTTTAAAAAACATTTTTAAAAACCACACTGCTGGCAAAAAACCACATGAAGTGAAAACACCTCTTTAAAATGTATTTTTAAACAGTTTCCTCACACAGTGGAGCCCATTGAGTATACAAATAGCTAGTTGTAAGTAACTGGGAGACTCAAAGCTGTGGATATCCAAAGCCAAACTTTCATTAGGTGCCTTTAAAAACTTTGCAAATTTGCTAACTAGAACCAGCTTTGTCATATCAATGGCCCAATGCAGCTGTTAAATTCTGGAAGTCTAATTTGAATTTGCTCCCTAGTGAGAACAGGTTCAAACACTTTTCCATAGTAGGAAGGGAGGATGAGGTTGGTGCTGAACTTCCTGAGACACTGAGACCAGGGGAGAGCTCAGGAGAGCAGCAAGGAGATATCTGTGCAGCCTGCCATGTGGGGAAAGCCTAGGGGACTAGGGAAGTTCAGGCTGGTGAAGAGTTGAGGGGAGTAAGAAAATATATCTAGATATGGAAAGGAAGGGAGGGACCAATTAATCTCATTAATCTACAGGGCCTGAAGAATAAGTAATAGAGTTTGAATTACAAGTGTTACAATAATACACAAAACATTTTCTGTTACAAAGACTAAGAGGAGAGAGTGTTGTCAGGGCATGGGACCAAAGTGTAAAGGGCTTGATTTATTTTCTAGCTCTTTTGTAGATTTCAATCATGTCTTCAGCTCTTTCATAACTGAAGGAGGTTCCAGGAGGATCAATAAGTTAGTACTGATGTATGCAAGTCATAGTAGAAATTGCAATTGAGTTTAGGTAAAATTAAATTTTATACCCATATAACCTCAACTACAAAAAATCCTTGTTATTTCTTTACAATAAAGGCCATATAAGGAAGACACATTATCAGATAAACCAATTCTTGTGTACAACCTATTCACAAGTTCTTCCTAGAAAGACAGTATTTTGCAGGGTTATTAGATAATTTTTGGTTCTCTGACTTAGCAGCCAAAATTAAGGAACAGTTTAAATGATGTTCTAAAATATTTAAATTCTTCTGAATGAAAGGAAAAATATTTTGCTTTGCTCAGTATGAAATATTCCTTTTGGTCACTTCTAAAAGAAGTGCATGAGACTAAAGTTTCAGGAAGGGAGAAGAAGCCAATGTTTTTAGCTGTGGAATGTTTTTATCTGCAAGGCTCCAGCATCCCAAGGCAATTTTTGGCAACTGTGCCAATTTTTCTTATTGGCACGGTTCCACTTCTTATGTTTGTATTGAAATTTTTTGTTCAGGGTAAGGTGTTCCACCTTTGGAATCAGTGTTTTCCCCACCAGCCTCAGGACACACATCCACCTGCCACTCCTGGCTACATGGTGTGGCAGCATCCCATGCAAAGAGCAGTGTCAGCAGAAAGATGTGCCAGAGCCCCTGTTCAGAAACACAACACTGCTATGTCAGAGCCATGCCAAGGACTGGCATGGTGTTACCCTCTCAGGCAGAACTTGAGCTCAGTTCAGTTCAGCTCATGAGAATGTCCTGGCTGTTGCCTAAAAGGGCAACAAGATCATCACCCTCTATTTAAGCTGTCTGGCAAAGCTTTTCTGCTCCCAAACGATATTTTACTGAAATTGTTCATTGAACTGAACTATCCAGCTGGAATTAGCTAGTAGAATCAGTCCAGCCAAAGTTAGGGATGCTGATTTATTTTGCCCAACAACTGAAAATCAGCAAAAGTAAGGAATATCACAGTTCATTATCATTACAACTTATACATGCAACTTGGAGAAAAGGCTACAGAATAGAAAGAGTTCTCTTAAGAAGGGTAATTAACGCTCAGAGAAGGTCAGATAGGAGTGGGGTAGTCTTAGTGACTTCCAGCCTTTAAGTCATGATTGTCTGTCTTTCTGAAATGCAGGCTATAATTCAAGCAGAAGTTAAAGGCCCCATGCCCAAATTATTGGGTAATGTTTGATGAATTCCACTGTGCAGGTTAAAGTATGTACCTCTGGTGTTCCATTACAGCCTTAACACTCCCAACAGCAGATGACATGAAAGTCAAGAGTACAACTGTGACCATGACCAGCTTTACTCTTAGCATTGCATTTGATATGTCACACTGAAGGCTTCCTATGACCAGGAATTCACTGAAAATGCTAGCTCTGGTTTCATATATATATTGAATTAGTTGAAGATAATTGTATAATTATTCATTTTCCATTCATTCTGTGAACTCTCACAATCAATTTAACTTGAGTGACTTAGAATGAGCTTGAGCTCTATTGAAATGGAGCATGCAGAGATAAGAACATCGGCAGACTGGGTCAGACTTAAATTACAATGTGAATTAAAATCTGGCTTGTTGTTCTGCTACCAGGATGAATGCAAACACAATCACTTGAGGCACCATGGAACCCTAAGTGGTGTACATTTTAATTGTTAATTCCCCCTGACATCCTGTTGGCTCCATAGGCAATGCTCTAACTGCCAACAAGAAGTGAGTTGGCAGTAAATAAAGATACATGATTCTGGGATTTCAGCTAATTCCAGCCAATCTGTGGAGATGACAGAAGAGAGAACTGTGAAACTTCTGATCACTTAAGAAGCTGGTTATAGCCAGACCTAGTGGAAAAGGAACATGAGCCAATTGCTCCATGTTGTGGGCCCAAACTGAGCAGATTATTATGAAATGCCATTCACTGTTGCTCAGCTGGTGTTTTAGGGCATGACTGATCCTGAGTTTACTGGTATGGTTTGGCTAAATCTGAATGCCCTGAAGTTGCTTGATCCTACTTTCTGGCCAATTTGCACTATGGATCTGGTGCAGTGCAGAGGCTGTCTTGGCCACTTCTCATGGCAGTATCCAGTAGAGAACTGCTGGCCCCAAACTGGAGTGAGTCAATACAGAAGTTGGCTTTGCACATGTAAGGCAGACTCATCTTCCAATTACTGAGGAAATGGTTTTATCCAGGAAATAACCTACACCATCAAGGCCTTTTCACAAAAGATGCTTTCCTCAGTGTCATTCCTAGAAAACCATTCAAACACACTCTCAAAACCAAGATGGGTTAATCTTTTAGAAAGCAAGATTATGGCATTGTGCGGAGACCTTGCAGTCTCAGGAACACACATTTTCCAGTGGAGCTACCAGGCTGCAGATGAAAACATGAAATACCAAGCAGGGAATTGCAACAGAGAGTGTCCCATAGTGAGGGGTCTGAAATCCTGCCAGCTGTTAGGGAGGGGTTAGTCTAAAGCAGGCTAACTACCCCCTCTGGATGACCAAGCAGAGAGAAACCTTACCACACTGCACTCTAACCTCTGCCAGTCCCACAGCCAGAGCAGAAGGCAGCTTGTGTTCCAGTATCCTTGCACTTCCAAGACTGCTTCTGCTCCCTGCGTAGAAGGCATGCAGTATTTACTGTGAAGAAGTGGGACAATACAAAATGCAAAATGAAGGAAATTTCTCTGGGGAAAAGGAATGAAACTGTTGCTTCTGTGGTGCAGCTGCTGGATCCTGTGGGATATTGATGAAAAGCCCTTTGTGGATTAGTAGAGAGAACCAGCACTGTTGTGATATCAAAATAAAACTATTCAGGTGTGAATTTACCATTCTGTTAAGACATAAACAACTCCTGACAGCAATTTCTGAGCACATCCTATTCTTTTTTCCTCCTCAGAACTGTGGTAAAAAAACAGTTTATTGATCTCTGCTAAGAAATCAAATGTTGTTATAACTCTGAAGGGTGTCCAGTTACAGAGAAAATCAGTGGTAATCGGAAGCTTCATGCAGACCTCGCATGACCCTGGCTCATTCCAGCACAGAAAACTGTTTTTGTCTCACTTCAAAAGAAACCAGACAAACCCTGCAAGGTTACTTATAATCCTGACACCGCTCTCAGATTTGCCATATGCTGGGAACATGCCTTCTTACCTATTTACAGTATATATCTGAAAGACTTTGTTACAGCCCTTCATATTTGGCATATCTTAAGCCTATTTAGAACATCAACACCATCAATCACTTGGTACGGGGCCGAGCAGCTGGATGAACCTTGGCTATCATGTGAAGGCTATTTGTCATCTGGGCAAGTCTGTTTGGCACATAACGCTACAGTCCCAGAACAATTTTCCCTCTCCAAAAATATTCTCTTTGATTCAGGAAGCACGTGATTAATAACAAACAAGGGCTTAAACATGGAGGTCGAGGCTGAAACCTTAACCAAACAAGCGCATTGCTTATTAATGTTTGCCCCAGTCTTCAGATATTCCCTTGAAGAGCAACCTTGGTGAAGAAACGCAAAACTGTTTCTAAATAACATGAGATTTGAGAGATCTGCTTGGCCATTGCCACCACAGAGGTTTTTCTCAACTGTGACAATGCTGTTCTTACAAACTGGCAGCCAAACAAGAAATTGTGAGTAGGAACCCACATTTAGGATGAACTGTGCAAGCATTACATTCCCATTCTCATCAAGGCAGCTAATACTCAGTACATCTGACATTTAGGCAATTAGCCCTCTCTTTAAAATAAGAAATATTAGCTGACATATCTTAACCATCTATGTGTGCTAAAATAAGAGCAAGGGAGTTTACATAAACAGTCTTAGTATGTTTAACAAGCATGTAGCTAATGATTCAATTTTTTAATCCTCAACAATAGAGACTACTGGATATAAGCAAGTGCTGCATCATTTATGCCTGTGCTGTTAATGAAAGACTAGTAATTAGTGGGTGACTAAACTTCAAAAGAACATGTTCCTTCAATACATGGTGTTGTAAAAGACAGATTCTCCTCAGCCATCTGCAGAGCCAGAAGGAAAAGGGAAGAGAAAAATATTTTGAAACTTTGCCTTATCAATTAAAGTATTTTGTTCGTATCTTCAGCACCACTTCTTAACCTCTCTTCACCACTTGTCTCCCTATCTTTTCTGTATTTGTTAGTTACTTAATCTTGTTTAGAATGTAAATAGAGAAGTTTTGTGTCACTGTATTTTTATAAACAGATTCCAACGTAATGCAGTGTAACCTAACATCTGACTCGCTGTGAGGTTTGCTGGGTACAAGGCATAGGCAATGCTTGTGCTTACAGAGATGACCCTGTTAAGCAGTGACAATGCATGCAACACCCAAATTTGTTATCACTCATTGTTACTAAAGCAGGGTGAGTGACCTTGTCATATTTAACAGTTCTGAGCAGACACAGCAGTGGAGATCCTGAGGGCAAAACCAGAATTTCCATTAGTGATGTAATAATATACTGACATAATTAACCCCTTCTCCACTTCCAATGGCTTGAATAACTGCACAGTCCAGCTGGCAAACTCCCGATGCCTGGAACTTGTGCAGCCAGGATTTGTACAAACAAAAACCAAAAAGAAGTCGTAAGTGGTCTGTCTCATTTATGAACAAGTGCAGCATTCAGAGGGGAGTGTGGCTCTAGCCTGGCAGTGGTCATGCTAGCATGGATGCCACTACCTTCATCTTCCAGCACTGCTAGAACAGCAGCAACAGACACAAAGGGTACAAGTAATGGCAAGAAGCAACCCAAGGATTTGACAAAAAGATGCTAATTTCTAACTGCTTTTCACATAGAGCTTAAAACCCTAGGGACTGAAGAGTGAAATATCTTGTTTACAGTTAAATTCCTGATCCACGTAACTAAGCAACACAGCACTGTGGCTCCATAAAATGGAAGCAAAGTTAATTTTTTAACAATGCTACATTACCTTTGTACATCTTGTTCCTGCTCTCCCTCAGGGTCTTACATGAATGAATCAGAAAATTGCTCCCTTATGTTAGGCTTGTGTCTGCACCTGCATTAAATTCATGTCAGAGAGGGGTGGAGGAGGCAAATGTTGGGAGCACCAATAGCATGGTACTCCTGGATTTCAACTCAGGCTGTCCAACATGACAATTGCCTCTAATAGCTGTTCAAGGCACTACAACACCACCAGTGGTGGTCCCTTCAGATAAAAAAAAGGAAAAAAAAAGGAAGAATAAAACTAATCTGGGATCTTTTTTAGTTCAATGCCTGTCTCCCATATGGCTGGTCATCTCCCTGGAACCAGTCAGGGAAGCAGAGTTCGTGCAAATGGGAATTAATTATGTTTACAACATTTTTGTAAATAGAAGTACTTTCTGTGCACCAGGCTAATATTTTTGATGGTAGAAAACTGGAGTTTCAAGCCATTGTATCTGGGGCCTGCGGGTGTCTCAGAGCTGGATTCCTGGACCAGTGCCCACAGCCCTGGTCTGGCTTTGGGCCAAATCCAGAGCTGAAAGAGGCTGTTCTCTGGCTCTGGTTTTGGATGTCGCTTCTGTGATTTTGGCACAGGTGAATCAGAATGCAAGCTCAGCCTTGAACTCCAGCATTAGGCTAAACCTAATATGAAACTTCAGCCTGCTTCACATTATTCCTGCTGGTTAATTCCAGCTGTTAAACTTCTCCCCTCACTGCTGAGCCAGAGAGTGTTTTGTTGACAAATTTGCTGTGCATTTCAAGGAAAGCAGAACCTGGCCAAGGCTTTGTGGTTATATATTTTTTTCTTCCAGTGCAGGAAATGGAAGTGTTGGCAAAAATATTCACAGTTGTTTAGGATAAGAGAGTGTTTGGACATAGCCAGTTTTAAGCAGTCTGCTTAGTCTGATACTCTTGATATATGAGACAGCAAAGAAATATGTCTAGGAGTCTTGGAATGAGGCACCTTTTTTTATAAAATGAGTGAAATACACACGAGGTTGAAATATTACTTGCCTATTACCACCAAAGCTGGTCAAAATTCACTCAATTGACTCCAGATGTGGGTTTCTTCAGCAATTTTAAAGTTAGCACTACTGTAACTAGGTGTGAGGCCAAGGCAAACTACTCCACTGCTTTATAGCACTTGGAAGCTACAGTAGTCAAATCAAAATATGTTACAAGAGAATCAGTTTCTTTAAGCTTAACAGCAGGAAGGATTTAATATACTGAATACAGCCAACCCATCTTCATTTGAAGGAACATAAAATAAATCCTTACCACATTTGTGACTTATTATTTGCATAAAGGACCCAGTTCAAGAAGCAGATCCATGACATTACTCATGCAAGTAGGGCCCTACAACTCCTCACTATCTTTTATTTGTTTTATTTTATTTTATTGTATTTCCATGAGATTACAACTGTGCTTAAGGTGAGCATGCACCTCCATGCTCTGCTGATGCAGGTCAGTCATCTGAATATTTAAAGCTACTTTTCAGCACTTATTAAATGCTTAATGAAAGGTATTAATTCTAATTTTTTTCTCTTTTCTTATACATGCTTATTTTCCTTGCAGTTAGGCACTCTGTGTAAAAAGCTTCACAAAGGAATCCACTGTAGCCCTCACCAGCAAGATGTTTGACTCATCCTACAGTGATGGCACTGAGTCCTTTAGCATCTTATCTATTCACTAACCACTATAGTTACACTGGCACAGAACATTTCAGTTACTGCCTTCACTTATTTAATTATTAAGCTGTGAGAGTGATCCCATCACAAAAGGTGAGGAGCCTCTTCAGTGCTTTCCTAATGAACAGCTGATGGTGTCCTGCACTCCAGCCCAGCTCACTTTGCCGGAGCTTAAATGGGCAATGCCCATTATCTGCCATGCTCAAGGCAGAGAGGGTTTCCATAGGAACAGATATTCAGGTCATCCTAGATCCACTGACACCACTGTAGTGATAAAAGGACAACATTTGCCCTGCAGTTTCAACCAGTTTGGCTTTTTCCACTGCTTTTTCCACTAAAAGCCCCAGGTCCTGGAGCAAAGAGGTTGCCACCTTTTCTGAAGTTGATTTTGTCTGCTTTTTTATTCATTTTAATACGGGAGGGCCTTTGGAAATATGACCCCAGGGCACCCTAAAAAATAAGAAACTGGAAGAGAAAATGATTTATTTTGAAGTAAGAACCTTGCTCTGTGCAAACCAGCCTCCTGACTTTTAATGCTGGCCATATTGCAGTCATGCTAGGCTGGAATGACAGACATGCTCCACTTTTACCATGGAAAAAAGTTTCCCTGACTGCAAAGGAAGAAGTAAGATTTGCCACAAAATTGCACACCAATCTAAGTGTTTTAAGAGTTTCTCTACACCACTCAAAACCAGCTCCTCTCTGTCTGAGATTTCCAATGTAGGCATTTTGCAAGAGGATAATTTTAACATATAATTTAAGGTGGTCAGGTAAGTCTCTCTTATTATATTTCATGCAGTAAAAGTTTAAAAATAAAGACCTGAGGTCATTTAGAGGTTTTAACTGACCTTCTGATGAAATAGTTTTATCAGAAAACTGCCTTAATATGTGTTGGTGATGTAAGGACATATCCTCAGCTGGCAAAAATCTGTTTGTAGCTCCACCCATGGCAGGGGGGCTTTTCCAAGACACAATAATCTCATGCAAGTTTCCCCTGATGATTTTACAACTCTTTAGTTCTTTAATAAAACATCACTTTGATAAAAGTTTAGCAGAGATGTGAGTAGCACAGAAAAGAAAAAAATGACACTAAAATAGGAGAAAATATTTTACATTTAAGAACCCTTGGCATGCTACACAGTACTATTTGTTTAAGTGAAGTTGTAATACAAAGACAAGGATTAATCACACAAAAGAGCAACATAATTAATTACAAAAGCTAAGGGAGAATTTCAAGAAAGAAGGCATCCGTTCATTTAGCTTACAAAAATACAATTAGTAATTATTACTGATTTCCTGGAGAAAGTCCAGAGCAGAATTAAAAATATCTTGAGTCATGGGGAAGTTCATTGGTCCATGGGGACAGACATGCTGGGCTGAGGGAAGCTTATATTTGTTTAGGAAACTTCTTGTTTTTAAAATTATCTGTGCTGAATTATGTATCAGGACACCCATGACTGGGTCTGTGCCAGGACTGGGGAACTCTTATTTTTAAATGCCCATTATCTATTTTAAATAAAAAGTAAATCAGATTTCTCTCTGAAAATTTTGTAAGAGCTGCTGTTACAAGTAATACTTAAAGGTCATTGTAATTCAGAAAAATCATTACAAGCAATCAGAAAAGCCATGAGCAAATCAATTTAATCTAAATTATTTTAGCTCACATGGAGCAAATTGACACATTTCAGAGGAACAATACCCTTTAAAAATCTATCTACCTGGGATCATCTGATCAGCCTTCACATTTGTTCCAGGCTGCCTACGCATGGATTCTGTTCAGCCACAGCCATCAAAGCGAAACTTGTAGTTGATATTACCCATGCAGGGGGCTTATTTCATTCCTCCTTTCCTGGGACAGAAACAGCTCCTGCACAGGAGCTGCTGCCTCTGCAGGGATGTGGTAGAATGCCACAAACACAGAATCACCACACATCTGAAACATACCTTTTTTAAGACAAAAAACCTCCTACAAAAGCATTTGGCTCTCTATCTCCATACTTGCTTGCAGCCTTTACTTCCACAGGGTCTATTCAGCAACCCCTGGGGTCAGCAGAAAATTTTCCAGTTGACTTTGATAGGAATTGAATCATACCATAATGATGTGCCTGAGGATGACCAGCAAATTGTCCAGCCTAGTATCTCAGATTCATACAAAATGTTCAGGATGAAAAATTATTTTCTGTGGAAATTAGTGGGGAAAAATCAATAGACATCAGCTAAAAATCTGATCAGGCAGTTCCCAAGTGCACGGAATATGCCTACAGAACCACACTGGTGTAAACACCAATAGATACAGATAAAAAAGCAGTTAGTCTGGGTACACCAAGATTGCAGTGAAATGAACCCAATTGCCCGGACTTTCAAGCCAAGCTGCATGTGAGTTAACTTCCAGGCTTGCCTCAGACGCTGTCTACCTTCAAAGGCACTCCCAAACAATTTTGTTTCTAATGGTATATCTATTACACTATTAAAAAATAAATTAGTGCCAAACTTGATCCTAAAATCATATTGAAGCTTGGCCCACTGGTTATAAGGAGCTGGATTGTGGTCTATAGCCCTGATGTTCTGCTGCTGTCTCAGAGATGCCCTCTGCTTGAGAGATCCTTGATGAGAGCAGAGCCAGCACAGTCAGACGTGCCATTGATTCCCACAGAGACCAGCAGAAGGGACAGGTGAGGGGAGAAAAGGGAGCAGGAACAAATTTTTCTGGAGGCTATTCCATAATGGGAGCAATCTGAGGAACCCTAAGTTTGTTCTAGCCTACCCTTTGAGTAAACATTGTATAGGACAATCCCAAAAACCTGGCAACCACAAACACCTCCATGTGCACATTTCCCACTGAGTAGAGTCCAGTTTGGTGTTACCCAAAATTCTTCAGCTACATTATTTTATTTCACTGTAGCCAAGTGTCTTCCTTTGCTTGCTTTCTATGCTGCTGTTGAATACAGGAACAATAGGTACGTCTTCTGTGGTTCATGAAAGCAAAAATAACCCATTATATTTAAAGTTCCAGGACCACAAGCCTCTCCAGAAGGATGTTCTGGAAGAGCAAAACCGATGTAATTCTTTTTTTCAGGTGAAGAACAGATGCGGTAGTTGTAAAGTCATCTTAGCAAATGCCTATGTGAAGTGGCACTGATGAAAACACAAAGTACTGAGCAGTGAACTGCTTCATATAGAAATTGTCAGGGAGATTCCTGTACTTACAGGGAGGTGGACTGGGTGTTCTAATAGAGCTTTTACATCTCAGTTTTTTATCACTATGATTCATGCTAATTGTTAGTGGGAAATCACTTAGTGTCAGTAATAGAGGTGACACATTCATTTCCTTTTAGTCATTGCACATATATTGTATTCGAGGTGAAAGAAAGGGTTTATTTCTCTTCTTCTTTCCCCAGAAGCGTGTTTGGATTTCATGCATAAATAGTCTTTCTTCCCTTAATCTGATTCACATGACAGTATGCATTTGCATAAAGCTTCTTCTTGGGAAAACCATTCAAACCTTTATCTAGAGAGAGTAGACATGTCGCAGAATTATGTCCTGCTTTACAAGACAGCTTCTTTTTTCCTTTTTCTGATGCATTATTTGTAGCATATGCTAATTTATTATAATGGTTATTAAGAGCACAAGGCCTTGCCTTTCAGCTTTCCACATTTCCCCAGGCATACCCTAACATTCCTCTCTTTTCAGCTATGCTCATCTTCTCCTGTCAGGAAGTAAAGAACAATTAATACATACTGCAGATAAAAATGTTCACACCAACCCACTCATTATTTGTTGTGGCTACAGCTCCAGTGTGCTTTGTGCTTTCTAGTCATCCAAGCTGGATCTGCCCCAGCAAGAACGTGAATTGTAACATACCATAAAGCTGCTCATTTTTACAGCACCACCTGTGGTTGGTCAAAGGGACAGTGCTATATTTTGGCCTAAAATCTATTTCTGGGCCAAATAAAGCTCAGATTCAGACCTGTTACTTTAACTTCTTCCAATCTCTGCTTCAGAGATATTCACCAGTTAAGAGGTTGATGAGTTAAGTCAGGATAGTAATTGCTCCCCGTGGCTTTCTGCCATCTTGAGTTAAAGTCCTACACCTGGTTGCGCTAATCAGGAGCCTTCTAGACCAGGAGTGAAGAGCAGTTTCCCTTTTAAATCAAACACAGCCAGTTCCCTAACCACGAAGGAAGGTTTCAAACTCCCATCCTACCTCCTTCCAAAATTGCATGTGGAAAAGCTCCTACCAGAGGGGGAGTCCATTTTCCAAAGCTTTGAGCTGCTGTTAAGTCAACAGAGTCATACCAGGATAAAGCTAAGGCCTGACTCTCTCTCTGGCTTCCATTTTGGCCCCTTTTTAGTTCTGGGATTCACAGCAATATCATTCTGAACTCTGACAAGATGTAGTGCATGTAATAACTCATTTTTGTGGCTATGTAACTGAAGAAAAAGAGACCCAGTCTATGCAATCTCAGTTTTGAAAAAGTGTAACCTAGATACACATTAATAATCTAGATATATATTATTATAGATTATATATATTATTATCTTTGTAATCTATATATATATTTTATGGCTTTTAATAGATGATAAAATTGCACTGGACATTTTTATGAAACCAAGTTTCTTTTGTCCCAATCCTGAAATAAAATTTGAACAGAGCCAGTATCAATATTTTTCCTCTTGATAAAGTATTATATGTTTTAGAAAGCCAAAATCTATAAAAAATTCACTAAAATGTTACTTTGCATGGAGTCACAAAGTCTCAAGTTGAAACAATATTTACTATCATAACTGAATTTTAAAGTGTCTTCTTGGGAAAGAGAAGTATAGATAGATGTTATATCAACATTAAATCAACAGTTAGAGTAAGAATAGATTAACATCCATTCAACAGAGAGCTGAAATTGTGTCAAAGGGTTTGGTGACACCATAAACCACAAAGGCATAAGTCAATTATCCTCTCCTATGGCAAGATTCTGAATTTACAGCTCAGCTGAAGTGGCTCTTGGTGAAAAAACAGAGCGATAAACATAGCAATACATCACTGTGTGCATGTTTAGATACCCACATAAAATAATTTCAAAGCAGTCCAGAGGGATGCAGGTAGGTACTTTCCAATGAAATGAATGAAGGTAACACTCTAAATCCAATCATTGGTATATTAAAACCACAGTTATTTTTACATCAATTATTGCTCTGAGATAATTTGTAACAGTAATGGTTTCCAGAATGAGGCCCCGTATTTTCAAAACGCAGCAACAGTCCTTAATTATCAGGCTTATTTAAAGTGCATGTAAACTAAAGAAGGTGAAGGTTAAATATTATGTTCAAAATTAAGTAATTGGGAAATGAATCCTTTAAAGAGGCAGAAATGATTCAGTGGGAGGCAAGTATTGTCCTTCTGCTGCTCAGTGCAACCTTTCCATTCCTAATTATTCCATCTTGAGTAATATGTTACAAAAAGGAGAAACTATTATGTATGTGCAGATCCAATTAATTTCTTAAGGAAAGTGGTTTGTCTCATCTCCAAATAAGTGCTTTCTTAAGGAAAGGAGAAGTAAGGTAAATCAGAGAATTCCTCCATCATGAACAAATAGCCATTGACGTTTACAATTCAGAATCACTTTGGTACCCAACATACTGCAGTACTGAGATGTATCTCCTTGGCTCACGGAGATAATAGCCCACAGGAAGACTTCATTTTGCTTTTTGGATCTGGAGAGCTGTCATCACAAAACAACCGCAATGCTGCGCTGCTTGGACAGACCTAATGGCCTGTCTGTGATCAAGTTATTCTGCTCAGCAAAGAGAGACACAAACACACACACGTTTTGAAAGAGCAAGTGGTCACAGCACTTACCACACTTCCAGCTGCCTTACACCCCATGGGTCTTCCACTCTTTGATGAACCTGGGGGTTCATTTGTTGCCTGCAGTGCATTCTGTCATAGACTTGCATGCACGGCAGGCACAGATTCCTCAGTAAGGAGTTCTCTCCTTTCACATCCTCACAGTCCCATTCTAACTTAATCCAAGTCCTAAAGAGAAATTACATGAAGGAAAGAGAGGAAAAAATCACCAAAAAGGGAACTCCCGATAAGCATACCTATATTCCTTTGTATCTCCTGTATAGTAAATCATGTACCCAGCCCTTACGTATAAAGAGCTTTCTTATTATAAGCAAGCAGCTTTCCCATGGGAGTGGGGGCTGCACTAAGGCTCAGGTTGGATTTCACCCCATCCACTTGAATTTCTCTCCTGTTTTTTGTCACTACATCCTGCACAACTGAAGAAGATGATGTACAGGAGAGAAAGTGCCAAAGAAAGGAAGAGCTACTGGAGGTAACCCCTTTTTCTTCCATCAAACTGGATCTGCAAAAGATCTGCACAATATCCATTTAAGGAGTGTGTATGTCATGTTGTTCTCAGTCTGTCTACCATGCCTATTCCACAGGGTAAGATCCTGTGCTTGAGCGACATCTAGGAGAAGGTGACAACACCAGGCTATCCCTAAATTTTTGATTTACCACAGTGTATTCCTCTCTGTCCTTTGTTATTAATTTATTGTCAAATTTGGGGAAAAAAAAAGAAATATCTGAACCAAAAGACATGATTCTCAGTTTCAGAGTTCAAATTAGTCCCTCAATGGGACGGAAATATACCACATCCTAAGGCAGAAAGTCTTGGAGAGTGGCGTACACAAGGGCAAACACTGGTAAAGGAATGGAGAGACCAGCTTTACTCTTTGTACTGTTCTGACTTCTTTCTTGCAGTTCTTCATGCAAAATCCCTTCTTCTTTTGGTGTGCTATGATTAACAGAAGAAAAGTGTGGCAATGAAAGACATGAATCTCCTTCTGCCCAAACTGCTTTCCCACTCAGTCCTTATATCCAAACCCACTCCAAATTGCTTTTTTATTCCTTCTGTCCCGTACATGAAGTCAGACAGAAATTAGTTTGCAGAATGGTTTGAGTAACCTCTGCTCTAGAGCACAGAGGTACCAAAACAATAGTACAGCTGTTGAGAGACTTGCCCGTTCTTAGCTAAAGAGGTGCCAGGGAACAGTGTCTTGAAAAGGTCAGCTGAAATGAACCATGTGACAGTGAGCCTTAGAAACCTGTTTGTGGATAAGCCCCTATAGCCATAGCCACAGAATAATGGCAACACCCTAGCAAACCATAAAGATTGTTCTTCTCACCAATACAGATCTGCTACACCAGGAGAGCACTGTCTGCTGAGACTGCTTGTGCTGCAAGAGGGCACTGAACTTTGGTGTACCTGTCCTAGGGGTCTCCCAAAGCTAACAAAATGAACCTGTATCTAACAAAAATTACATAAACCTGCTTTAGTGACCAAAGTTAGGACTTGGGTTTCTGGGGTGAAGAATGGCTGCTTTTTCTTGCTAAGGTCACTAACAGCTGAAGAAATCCAACAATAGGTTTTAATGAGCCCCTTAGAGCTTGTAAAATGGAATTAGCTATTATCATAGTTAATATTGCTTGATGGGGAAATATAAACTTGGGAAAACAAGTACTAAAACATTTGTGTAAATGTAACTCCTGACATTTGTGTTTATTAATTTGTTTTTGAGCAGTTTTCCATATTTAAAAAGAGATTGATTACTCTGAATGTGGAAAATACCACGTTGTCACTAATATATTTTATTTAATTACAAAAGCAATAGAAAGAGGGTTTTAATATAATTCTCCTGCACAATTCATTATGCAAGATTTTTTAAACATCCAACACACACTTGACAAGAAATAGATATGTTGAAAGACATCAATAAATGTACTGATTAAAGAGTTTGAGGCACTTATTTTAAAAATGTGGAGCAAAGGCTGACTATTCTAATTACCTAAGACATGTGACGTCAATTGTCCTTAATACTTTAAGAATGACAGATTACAAATGAATAGATTTAGGGCTTTCTGCTCTGTTGCTTGCTGAAGAATCTGCTGAAGGACAAGTACTTGGATATGTCACCTTGTGTCTGGTGAGGGGAGGAGAGTAAAGAAGAATGAAAGGATGATGATGGGAAAAGTGAGATTATCTCAGTGTTGCATTCTTTCCTAAATCCAAAGTGGGAACTGATTCTCAAAGAGAAAACAATGCTTTGTGTTTTTCAATTAGAAATACCTAAAGGTATATGCAGCTAAGGTCCAAGCATTAGCTTCTCTTCACAGCTCTGAGGAGTGCTAAGAAACTGCACAGACTGTATTTCCCCTATAAATAAAAAGAGGAATTAATTCTCTTTAGTGCTGGACATGGCCTGCTGCCCAAGTTGTCTGCTGCTTTCAAAAGGCTCAAAACAAGAACTACACTTCAAATGACGCTGATATGAACTCTCAGTTAAATAAAGATTGTCTTTTTTCTAAGCAAGTCTGTGAGCATCTTTGCCCTCAAACAGAAAAGGCATACCCAGGATCCAACCCTGCTCCTCTACAGTGAGGAAGAGTATGGACTGAGGTTAGCAAGTGTGGCGTTTCCTTAAAGTAATGATTTTTACATGGAAACAGACTGTGAGAATTACAGTGTGATGCCAGAATTAGCACAGCCATCTAGTGTACATCTCCTGTCTCAAATAAGCCATAATTTGCTTCTTCCAGCAGGTAAGCCTGGTATGGACCATTTGCTGTTGCACAGCCACAGGAGGCAACACCCAGCACAAGTCACACAGCAAACACAGCAAGTGCTATGGCCCAGGAGGTCCTCTCGGGACAGCTACCACAAACAGCTGCAGCCCATACCAGGGCACAGGGTGACAGCCTCTCCTGGCAGAGGGTCCCATGGCAACGGGGCTGGAGTTGACCTAAATAACAGCCTGGTCTTCGCCCCTCTGTGACAGACAAGGGGTGTGGGGCTCCCATTGACCAGTGCTCACGCATGAACGCCTTCCTGCCACTCTTGACACAACCTCATTGAAACTGCTGACCTCGCCAGGGAGGTATTTATGACATGTTCATTACCCAGAGTCTGAACACCTGGAAAAGAAAAGGCTCTGGATTCTATTACCAATCCTCTAAGTTGTCCCGTTTCACGAATTACTTTTAATTCTCATTTATTACAAATAATATGGCTATTTCTCTGCCCATCTTGCTTTCTGCACAAAATGAAATGTAGAAAAATTATTTACTCTAAGTCACCAAGAAAATGAGACAACATTTCTCTTCAATTCCACAAGAAACAAAATTGCTTTAAAAAATGCTTTATGCATAAAATAATAATGTTTATTTATGTAAATACATATTGGCATCTATTGTCGCCAACACAATTAACATTCCTTTTCCAGCGAATAATTCATAGACAGTGACTGAATACAAATTGCAGCTCTTGAGAAGAAAGATTTCAACACACACATATAGCAATGCCCCATAATATATCATAATGGTTAAGAAACACAACAAAACCAATAAACCACTGATGGCCATTATAAATTCAGCAGTGGATCAGTTAATATCACAGTCCTCTGTGATACATTACCGAACACATTTACCTTGCCTGGATTTTAGCAACACAACCTCCCTTGTACATACAAAATGCCAGTAAAATAGAGGCCTGTTCTCCTGTGGCTTTCCCAGAATTTAACCCAAGACAAACTTTAGCTAGTGTATGTATGCTGCTATCTGGTACGAATACCCACATTGCACATGAGATGGATGATTAGTATTTCTGTAAGGGTTTTTTTTTTGCAGAAAGACCAATCCCTTTGGAGTGAAGAAAGTAAAAAAGCAGCAGACAAAAGGCACACATTTTAAAGACTCAAAACATGGACTCCTAATTATTTCCCCAATGATAGGCTTAGAAAAAATTGTGCGTAGCAGCAGTGCCCAAAAAATTCATGCTAAAAATTTTAAATAAGTGGTTTTGCTGAGAAATACTTCTTAGAAGTACTCAAAAAAAAGAGGACTCAACATTATTTGATGGTGTTCTCCTGAAAGCATATAAGGTAAGAGAGAAGGGTGAAATTTAAAGGCAACAGGACAGTACCCTCTGCCAGGACCAGAAAATAAATTGAAAGCAGCCCTATAAAACACTTACTTGTAACATGAAATCAGTGAAGAGGTAGAAATTGAACTGGAGAATTGACTTGTCATCCTCTCATTTTACTCCCTCCTTGAAAACAATCATAAAAATTAGAAGGAATTTGGTGCAATGGCCTGTTCTCCTGTTAAATACCTTAATACATTTCATTTCTTCTAGTCATTCTTAAGTGCTTCATTAGACAAACAATTATATGATTCATGCACATTCAGGATAGAAAATATTTTAGTGAACTATTACAATCCTTGACTCTACATTCTTATGGTCAAAACCACAGGGAGACAAGACAAACTTACCTATAAAACCACACAAAGCTTTTAATTTTCCCTAAGGTATAAGAACTAGATGTAGTTACAATTAAACCTTTAATGAAAATATTTTCATACTACTTCTGTCCAGGTGTGACAAACACATCTGTATTTCAAGGACTTGGTGAAATAAGAGTTCTGACACAACTGACAACTTTAAGAGACTGAGCCTACAGAAAACCAGGTAACTTCCTCCAAAGAAGCAACACAATGTGGCTTTTCAGAGAGAAAAATCCCAGCTTGAAGATGTTCCAAAGCACATTTGCTCCCAAGAGTACTTGCTAAAGGAAAGAAAATACAAAAGGAAGAATATTACAAAAGAGAAGAAAATCCACCTAACTCAAACCACAGCCATTTTCTTGCCTGATAAGTCCAAAGCCAGATGGCTAGATTAAAAGATCGGTGTTTATCTGTTAGAAGATCTGGGGCTGATTCATTCTATTTACTGCAGCAAGCTCACCTGTGAGGCTTTATAGATGCCTTGGGGGAAAAAGCTCAGCAGGGGTTAACTTCTTGTTGTGGGGAAGAAAGGAGAGGTGAGATTTGAGTTTTAATTGGTGTAAGGGGAAATCCCCTCTCTTTTATATACCTGGTTCAGAGAAAAACACAGGTAATAAGAATAATAAAAAAAAGTCTTAGGGCAGGAGCACAATTCTTTAAGGATTTCCAGGTCATCTTGGAGGTGGGGGAAAGGAGTTATCATTATAAAAGCTTCCCCTGAGGTTCAGGGGAACAGTAGGGAACTCAGTTGTGAGATTTGTAGGAAGCTTTAACTTGTGTGAGATCTGTGAGTTTATTGCTTGAATTAACTCTGAGCTGAGGAATAAAGTATACTTAATGCACTTTTAAAGCACTGTCTTACTTCCCCGTTTGTTTCTATAAAAGGATGCTTTCCAAGCTGATCTGTGCAGTATATTTGTCCCTCTGGGTTTTACCTAATTTGCTTGCTTGAGCCAGAACTAAGAGACTTGACTATCTGGTCCCAGAAATTATTCTTTCGTTGTGTACCACTGTAATTTCTGTCTTGCTTTCAATTGAAAAGATTCCAGCTTCCAAGATTGCAGTTTTCAGGTACTAGAAACCTAAAATAGCAATGCTTCTGTACAGTGTAGTAACTGCAAAGATAAAAGAAATCAGTTAAAAAACCAAGAGCAGTTGTTTAAGTCCAATTTGCAGTTGATGTGGGATAAAATACCAACCTGTTTGAAACTAAAAGTGAAAACAAAAAAAACCCTAACTTTTCCATATGGCTGCAAGGCAGTTTATTTTGAGCAAAAACCCTCTAAAGCTATTCCAAAACTACTTGCTTGTAGAGGCAAGGTTTTTCTATAGCAGCAGGTGTGTTGAGGTGTGTTGCCCTCTGCTCTGCAGGGTTAGCAGATCTGCTCCTACGAGTCCCCTTTCCCATCAGCTGCCAAAGGCCACCTCAAATAACACAGCAGCAGAAGGTGATGCCACACTTCACCCCTTTTATGTCAGAGAAAACGATATTTTCATGTCCCCCTCCATGGGTTTCTTCACTCTCTGAAAAAATACCTGAAGGATTATATTACACTTTCTGGACAATTTGATCAGGAAACACTGATGGCAAATAATAATGTTTTATATTTCCAAATTTGCCTTTTCTCTTTTTTTTTTTTTTCCTGCATCTAGCTCCTTGTTAGGGTAGGCAGCTACCTACTTTGTCTACCCTTAAAGCTAGTCCTGGCAAATGCTGTGTTGTATTCCAACTGAGTCTATAAAGTTTTAATGTGGCAAATGAAAGGGCTAGAGATAGGCCAAAATTACTTTGACATTTAAAAAGTCCAGCTTCTTTTGCTTTACACTTTCACTTAGTGCTGGAGTTGAGAAACACTTAGAAAAATAAAGCTTTACAGTTTCCTGTTAAATCTAACTATTTCATACTGTGTAATTAATTGTGCCCTCGCTCTTTCAATCCTCTCAAACTGAAATTAATAACATTGTGGGAAGCCATGACTTTTACAAAGATGTTTAGTTTAAAAACTGAAGAAATACTGATTCAAAGAACAAAGTGTGAGAAACATAATAAACATTCTGTCTGGGGAAGAAATGAGCCTGTTTCTTCTTCTCTTGTCAGCTGGAGTCTCTGAAGTCCCCCACTTCGGTACATCTCATGAAGTGAGTAATTTGGAGTAGATGACTTGTGGATGTACAGTATGGCAACATGGAAATCTTCTGGCTCCACAGCACTTATGTACCTTCATCTGTTACGCTCTGTCAGCTGCACACGATGCAAAAAAACCCCCAGTTTAACCTTCCATCTCATTTAATATCCAGGATCAAGTGATGATGGAAAATTGGGGACCGAAGTTATGGAAGATTGGGGACTGAAGTTATTTGTCCTTAGTCCATTTATTTGTTTCACAGAACAGGACAAGTAGCTGCACGCTGTTGATTTTACTATTCTGTAACTCAAAAACGAAATACTACTGTGTTTTTTTCTTACTATTTTCCTGCAGTCTGGCCTGACCTGAGCCACACAGCTGCTGGCAACAGCACAAGGCCAAGCAGTGGGATAAAACATGGATGGCAAACGTTCTTACCACTGCTTCCCACACAGGTCCCACTGCGTCTCTCCTTCGGGGTCATTCTGTCTCTGGAGGCACATGCCATCCTGCCCATAAAGAAAATAAAGAAATTTCATTGCTGCAGTGTCAGATCAAAACCAGTATGGATCCTAAAGGTCAGATAGGCAATAACTGCACAGATGATGCCATGATGATTTTTTGCCTTTTCTTTTATGAAAGAACCCTTTTATATACTTTTTCTATATTCTTAGTGCTTCTAGGCCACATTCTTAGACTTAGTATTTTGTTAAGCCAAGAGACTAAACATCCTGGAAACCTCGTAGTGAGGGGTCAGAAAGCCCCAGACACCAAGGTCCTCTCTAGAACACATTCTGTGAACTGAGATAGGCCCATCCAGGGGAAGGTTCTTTGGGGCGGGGGGTTCACTCGAGCCTCTCATTGGGGAACCTTTGATAGATATGCTAATTTGTAAAGCCTATAATGTTACACCTGATTGATCATGTGTGTGCATTCCAGTGTGCTCTTCGGCCCATTCCACCTGGATGTGGTACACCTAAGGATCCTTAAAATAAATACCGAGGTAAAAACCCCTTTTTCCCCTCTAACCGTGTTTGGCTCTTAATTTTAAGACCAGGAAAAGGCATCACAGAGCTAGCCATGATAACTTTATCACACTGTAGAAGGATTGAACAGTATAATCCTAATTTAAATGCCTGGTGTCTGGCCCTCTTATTCCCTAGGGAAGCAAACAAGAAAATAGAAGTAAAGGAGCCTGAAGTTTCTGGGGAATGTGGGCATGCCAATAAAATATTCATAGAACCAAAGATAAACCTTGCATGAAGAAGGTATGAAAGAAGTTAGGAATTTTACCACCAGCTCTGGTGGTAGCAGCTGTGTCTGCATTGGGGCTGGACAAGATGTAGTTGTTTTTATCCCAGGACCAACTAAGCAAGGACTCAGAGTCCGACCAGCTTCCTCCAAAAAGCCCCAGAGAGCTGCACCCCGTGCCTCCCACCAGGAGGACTGGCACACAGCCACTGCTTTCATGAATACGGGCATGGGGTCTTTCATGTCACCGGCTGCTTTGCCGGTGCCAGTGGATTACGGTGCTGACCGGGAATGAGATCTGCTGTCACTACCTTGAGCTCTGCACCCAACTGAAGTGATTTTTCCTGGCATCTGCCTGTGTGTTGAGTAAAACCCACCTGCAAACTTAAAGCAGAAAAATGTAGCTAGTAATAAAACAAATCCTTTCAAAGAGACTGGAGGGCAGGAAGAAGGAATAATTGCAATATGAATAACAAAACAGAAAAGGGAAGAAAGGTTTGGCTGAGATGTAAAAAGGACTTCTGAGATGAGTATTTGCTGTGGCTGGTAGTTAAGTACCTGGCTGCCTGAATGGGCTTATTACCCTGAGTTAAGTGCTGAGGGTCTTCACAGAGGGTAGGGCCTTAGTTGCTCAGAAAAATTAAAGCAGTTAAAAGTAGCTGCTCAGCCCCTGGGAATAAAGTCCTAGAAGCCACCAGTTGGAGGAGAGAACTGCCGAACCAAAAGTAGTAGAAAAGGCCAGTATTTCTAACTTGTAAGGAGAACAAATTCTACCAGAGCGATTCTCACTCTTTCCTGCATCTACAAATATACTGGACACCCTTATATTGATTTGAACGTGCCTGTGGAGAACACTAACATGGATTTAACTAAAGCTGTTCCCAAATTGCAGGTAAAAAGAAATGCAGAAAGAAATGTTGATCTGCCTCCTCCATTTGTTGTTCTTTAAATGAGGCGTGAGCCTGCTTCTAATGAGTAACTTCAGAGACAAAAGGAGGGCTCTTAGCTTACGTGGGAAATTCCCAGGGATTCAGGAGCAAAATCCTACTTTTCAGTGAGGTGAAACTATTTTCTGAATTTTTACCCCAAGATAGAGCAACTCATACATTAAAAGTCTGTATTGCTTAGGGAATCAAATAAATTGCTACAGCTCCTGGAGTAATTTCCCAAAACAAAATATATTTGTCCTTTCCATTTAAAAAAATTTAAGATACTCAACACACATGCCATGCTAAGGGAATTCTTGTTTGCAACAACAGTAAGAACATAGTGAGATCCAACATACTCCATGTGGTAACATACAGAAAAACAAAACCTCTGTTCCTCAGATATTTCAATCTGTTGGACAGAAAAATAGTTAACACTAATCATCATGCATTAGCTCACTGATTAGCTTCTCAGAGACCTCCAAATCTCCATGCACCAGGAGTCTATTCATACACTGCACCAGCTTTTGCTGTTTCCTTTTCCCCTGTCTTTCAGAGTGATCCCTGTTTATCTTAATTCCCACACATCTTTTCTAAAAGCCATTGGGAATATTCTGGGGCAGGTTGTACTTGCTACTTTGAACCAGGGTTTGAACAGACAATGCCCCATTGCTATTGTCTTGGCAATATTTCACTATCATTACAGAAAAAATAGGTTTATTGGATGTCTAATAATCATTACTACTGTTAATAATACTATTAACAAATTTTTATGTCAGCTATTGTTATTTATACTATCCTAATAAAATCTTAATGTGTAAATTGTTAGAGTAAAAACGTACACTGTTATACAGCACTCCCTTTCAGCTTCATTTCTCTTGGTTCCTCTTTACCTACTGGGGGGACACAGCTAAAGGATATGGCAGGGACAAAATATATTTTTGAGGTGAGAAAATCCTTCCCCATTGGAAGAATTCTTTGCCACAGCTGGTTGTAGTAGAAGACACCTGAACCCAAACAGTTAAGACATTCAAGGAAGTCTGTATTTCCAGCTTTTTCAGTAGTGTTATGGTGTTATTTTCTGACCTGCAGGACATTTATGGGCTCAAATCTGCACACACAAGTTGTTTTAATCACAGGTGTACCATGCAAAGCATATGCAGGAACGTTTCCATAGAGTCACTTTATACACTGCCTTGTAGCTGCTCTCATTTTCTGAACAGAAGCCAGCTGACGGTAAGCACCTTACCATCTTACTTCTCAAAAAGATATTCCAAGGCAGTAATCTTAACTTTTTTTTTTTTTTTTTTTTAATGTGAAATCCTGAAAACTCTTTCCAGGGAAAAAGGGGATCAAGCTGAAACCTGTTAACAGTAAGACTGCTTTTCACAGAACTTTTTGCAGAGTCCCTCTCTCTTCTTCCTGACCATCTCAGACCATGGGTTGATAAACATTGCTCTGAAGTTAGTTTCCCAAAGACAACATAAAGCAATGAAACAGAAATACCTCTGGCACTACTCTACTACTTTAGACTATTTTAGAACTACAGGGAAAAATTACGTTTCATCTATGAAGGAAAAGGTAAAATTGCTTCATAGGGACATAACCTCCTATTTTTTCAGAAAGTGTAATTGAGTAATAATCAATTAGGCAATTTAAAAGCCTGTAATGAATTAAAGATATGATTTCTTTGTAGTTGCATAATGGTTGGAAAATTGATTTCTTAGCGACAAGACAGCAAATGCTTATCCTGGGATGCTGTGTTCCTTGACAATCCTCAAATGAGATTGAGTTTTTGAAGCAATTTTACTTTTTGCTGTGATGTTCTTTAGGTGTGAGAATCAAAGCTGGGCAGTCCTAAAGTTATAGGTGTGAGGATCAACTCCTTCTATCCTTCCTTACCCTCATAAACAGGCATCAGATTGAGATGGGTTGGTGACCAGTTTTTTATTTTGGTAATTTTGTTAACAGTTTTACAGGAAAAGTGTTGGGGTTTGAAAGCGTGATTTGGGGATTTAGACACTTTCTTCCTTTGTGGCATTATATGGGTAATTTGGTGGTATCTCAGAGCACAGAACAATTGGCTGTGGACTTGTTAAGCTGGTTATCTTATTTCCCTTTGCAAATCAAAGACACAAACTGGGAAATGCCCTGTTTGAAGGATGGGTGTTTTTTTTCAGGGATGGCAAACAGATAAAGTAGATAAAAACTGGTATTAGCATTCCTACATTTAGTTCCTGTGACTATAGACATTATAGACATTAACCTGTTTAATGTGAATACTGTCTCTATAGCCCTCACAAAATGCTGGTAATAAGAGCTAAACCGTGCTGTATTTCATTTCATTCCTGCTGATAGCATTTATCAGCAAAATCTGGATTTAGAAACCCCCAAAATATGCAATTTAGGCCTCATCATAACTGGACTGCTGAGGAGGAAAGTGAGGGGATTATCTGGAGCCTGGAAGCACAAATATAAGAGTGTATTGTCAGCATGGGCTATAGGCCTTTTAGCAAATGGTAGTGTAAGCTTCAGCTGACAGGCCTTTTCACAACTGACAGATAAAAATATGAAACTTAAATTCTTCATGACAGATAGCTGTGCTGAATGAAGAGGCCAATGGGACAGTGCTGGGCTGGGGGTGAGAGTAACAAATACAGGCCCAGTGTCTACAGCGTGGGACGGCTCTTTGTAACTCACACACAATTCATTCCTCAAGTCTCTCCCATTTTGCCAAGCAAACTGTTATAGCAGAGTGGGGATTTTTTCCCTCTCTTTTTCTTTCAGATCAACATCTTTTTTTAGTAGATGAATACCAAGTCTTAGAAGATGGGGATGGAAGATTAAATTTAATACGCAGGTGTGAAAGATGTTTCCTGGATGCCTCTCCATTGGACTTTTCCGCCCAATCTAACACACTGCTATTGTAGGAAGCTTATTCACTGGTTTATGAACTGTGCTTAATCCTTAATGATGCAAAGCTTTGTCAAAATTTTTTAAAAATTGTATTTTGAAATGACAGCTTCTTTCTGTCAGCACCCCACCTCTCCAGCCCTGCCTGCTCATATGGTTGTATTCCCAACCAGGATGCTCCTCGGTGCAGAATGGGACTCCTGGCATGAGATGGAGGTCCTGGGAGTAGAGCCCAGCCCCAGGCCCTGCCTCCAGATGTGGTTTTGTAGCAGGAAAAGCACAGGGAAATGTTCTGTGCCGTCCGAGGTGCCCTGGACACCTTCACTTGCGGAGCCCCAGTCCTGCTGCCAAGCTCTCTCATGGCTCTACCAGTGGTGCCTGCAGCACCTGCCCGCAGGGAGGTCACTCTCCCATGGCCCCAAGAGACTCCTGAGGTGCAGCTGCCTCCTGTGGACAAGCAGCTCCTGCAGATGTTGCTATCTCATCTGCCAGCACCAGTTTCCAAGCTAGTCTCCTTCAAGCCATGCTCTGCCTGAGTCGTGACCTTTATGGCTGCCAGACGGTTTCTAGCAGGAAAGCTCCTGGCTTGGTGTCCTGCAGGGCATCACACCAGATGACGGCAAAGGTCTCCTCTGGCCCTCAAGTCTATGAAAATGAAGAAAACACCCAGGCAGGTTTTGTTGGTTTGTTTGCTTCTCCTTTGCAGAGGGAAGTGCCCAGCTGTGGAGCTATTATGGTCTCCCCTGTGTTTTCAGCCTTGTTGCTGGGCTATAAAAAGGGGAGATGGGAGCCAAAAATAACAACACACAGTATGGCCTCTGGCCAATCCCAGAGTCATTACCTCCACAGAGTTCCCTCTGATGTCAATGGACTATAGGATCCAATCCTTAGTATTTGTCTTCTTTTATACAATTTGTAATTATCAATACAAAAAACCAGAAAGCCCTAAGGTAATATGTTAATTCTTACCAGATGTACCGTATGTATCCTTATATACTAGAAGTCTGGCAGGACTGCAATGTCACAACAGACATTTAGTAAAGTACCTGGGGAAATGTAACAAAAAGTGTTAGTAGAAAATGGTCTTTCAGCTAAATTACCTAATATATTTGCTAATGGTATCTGATTTAAAAGCCATAAAAATACTAAGTTAAAAGCACATTAGAAGATGTGGTATATTTATAAGTGTTTGTCACCTTGGCAACAAAAGAGAAATTCCAAATCTAACACTAGCTTTCATGGGCCAAGACCTTTGAAAATTGATAAATACCTACTCTTTATAGCAATGATCTTCTTTCAGTGAAGAAATACCCCACAGTAAAAGGAAGTTCTTCATTGCATAACAAGATTTTTAATAGCTTTCAGCTATGATTTTGCCCTGTCTGCCCACTGTAGTGTAATTTATAAAGCCTTGACAATGAAAACAATATGTTTGTAAATATGGTAAAGCACTGATCTTTTTTGTACCCTTTTTGTAACTTTGAGACCTAATTTCCTTTATACAAAGGAGGTTTCTTAGCATCTTTCTGAGCTCTAACCTGGCCTGGGTCAGTTTGCAGATCTGTATCTCTGCTCTGATGGCTGTGGTGGGGGCTCTTTTCTCCTGCCTATGAATATCTGTGCCACAAGCACTAAACTATGTATGACTTGATACATGTAGTACCAGTTTCAGCTCTGCCTTCCTACATAATATATGGTCGCATAAAACTGTACTTTAAGACTAAAAGGAAAGCTATTTGCTCACTTTTAATGCAAATGCTTCCAGTATATTACCTCTGCATACAACTGAGTATAGATCCTTATTATGTTAATTCTCAAAGCTCCACTGGTTTGCCCATGAAGATGACAGGGACAGATCTACACAAAGAATTAACAGTAACCAAAAAAAAAAAAAAAAAAACCAAAAAAAAAAACCAAACAAACATGCTGTCCAGTGAACCCTTCCAACACAGCAAAGCTCTGTTCTGTGTGATGGCAACAAGTTTCCCTGAGGAACAGGGAGTCAAATTAACCATGAAAAAGAATGTCCCCAAAACGAAGCATTACACAGGGTAATTGCCCTTTACCTGTATCCTCACATCTGATGGAACTGATTAAACAACCTGATCACAAAAACAAAAGGAAAATCTGTCGTATGTGGGTAATCTCTCAGCAGAGGTGAAATCCTATGGATTCAAAGCTCAAAAATGCCTTTAGGGATTAGAGAAGCCTTTAGAGAGCTTTAGGTAGCACTAGATTAGATACTGCTGACTATCTCATAACCCTCTTTTCCTTCCTATTTTCTAGATGCTTTCATTTTTCTTCTACTGTTGATTCATGATGTTGACAATTGGCTAAATTTAATTGACAGCTGAATTGTCCATGATCTCAGGAGTCACCGAGCCAAGCTGCGCAGAAAATCTCTATTTATTCTTCATTTGAATAAAGTATCTATGGGAGAAAGGAAATTATCAATATGAATTAAAAATTTGGAGAAGCTTCTTTGGAAAGAAGAACTTTTCATTTCAGAGTTGTTTAGGACATATCAGTATCAGTGTATAATTCTGCTGTACTGAGTCTAAAGTTTTGGGGTTTTTTTTAAATAGGAAATTTAAAACCACATATTTCTAGTCTGATTTAGATTTCCCTGTGCAAGTGGTCATGCCTAACTAATTTTCATAATGAATACACCTTGCTTTTGTTAAAAGTAATGAGGATTCAGAGTGTTAATCACATTAGACCTACAACCTTGCCAGTGTTTCAGTGGCTTGAAGACCAGGCTCACAGCTCTATCCATCTCTATCCATCCATCCAGTTGTGTCCCAACACCTCCTGAGTGAACATCTCCAGTGAACCATAGAACTGACCCTTGTATTAGTGAAATTGCTTTTTAGCAAAATACGTGCAATTTATAAAAAAGTGTCTATTAAGGCACTGGTTAATAGATGTGGTTGGAGCTACTTTTCAAATATTGATAATAGGGTGGAAAAAGGGTTTCAGTTAACTGAGGCTGCAAGAATCATATGGATAGACATGTGCTCTTACACTCAAGTGCACAATTTTCACTGATTGATAAACCTAACACACCACTTGAGACTATATTCTAGTTACATCACTTCACCATTAAATTCTGCATTTACCCTCAAATGAATAGATTAACATTAAGTAAACTCTACTGAAAAACTGTACATTTCAGTGAAGCTTCAATATAAATTTGTACCAGCCATAAAAGAAGATTACAATTTATCCTTTGAAAGTCATTATTTAAAATGTACAGCTCGAGTTTTCTATGCAATAAGTGTTTCAGATGTGCTTGTTCAATAAGTTCATGCAAATCTGCAAAAGACTAGCTATATACCGTGTATAATATATATATGCATATAACATACAAAAATATAACACATATAAATATATTAATAATATAAAAATAAATATTAAAATGTGATTAAATTTTATTATGAAGGTGATTACCCACATTATTTTAGCAAATCTGTATTCATGGTTTTTGCTTGCTCTCATGTATGCCTTGAATAGATTGGATTTTCATTTTGTTTAAAATAAATAAGGTAGGTCATATGATTCTAGCAATAGAATCAGCATTTTATATGCTGGAGAAAAATAACTATATTATAGGGACATTCCTGAAAGTCACTGAAAATGCAGAGTAGATGGAATTGCCTTAAGAAGAGGTGGAAAAGCAGTACTGTTAAAGGATTGTCAGGATTGTGGGCCAAATTTTGAGGAACAAGGAGTTGTTCTGTGAAAACCAGATGACTAAAACCCACATTGTAATACCTCAAAGAATCTGGACTTTAGTACACAAGGTTTGGCTGCCTCAGAGTCAAAGACCAATTGCTACTTGCTTTATGTGTTTAAGAGGAGATGGTTTCCATTATACCCAAAAGGCAGCTGTCACCGGTCCTTGGTAAATATTTGGAGCCCCTTAGGGTCATTAGCAGTATGAAAAGATATGATGTTTCTAAATAGTCTTCTATAACTTAGGAATTCTTAATATCTGACAGCATAGGGGACATCTGTCAACTTCTTTCTTTTTCTTTCAGCATTAAAAATAATATACATTTATTCAAATATCTTTTAAGGTTATGGTTTAAACTCCTACAACTGAAGAGCCAGGCATTTGGATGTATTCAGTTACACTGTGCCAATAAACCGTGTGTGTGATAACTCGTTGGGATATAAAACTCTAAATTTAGTCAAATTTTTAGGAACTGAGGAGCCATTGCTTCAGTTGCCTCTCTCAGATCTGCATGTGATTGTTTAAATTTATTTTTCCTTGTGGCTTACATACAGCCTGCATAAACACTGAACATACAATTTCAAACCTTATTGTTTTGTTTTCGTTATACTTCAGACTGCAGCCTCCTCAAACCACTTCTGAGTGAAAACACAATGGCAAAAATGGACTTTTTCCTCCAGATGTCAAGGCAATCTAACACAAAGAACAAAAATCTACTTTTGTGAGGCACTGACTTTTTATATAGCCCATGAATCATTTGCCATTAATGTGCAAGAACTTTTGTGAAGAGGTGCCATAGTCAGGCAGAATGATGCAATGGAGAGGACCTAAAAGTCCCAGCATTTCTGAGACTTTGTTTTTTAAATAACTTTTGCTGTCTTAACTTTAAATACATTATCAGCTTCCTCAAAGATTGGACACCCTTATGCTGACCAAAGTTTTGTATCTTACTGGTGAACAAAAAACTGTTGACTTAAAACATAAATATCTGTTGTGAATGGTTTTAATAAAATCTGTGCTATTACAAAGGAAAAAAAATTACTATCTAGATGTGCAAGAACATGAAAACAAGATTATAAAACAACCTTCCAGACCTCAAATATCTGACCTGCAGAAGAGCTTAGCATTGGCATCTCTGGGTGTTTCAGATCTTTCAAAATCAGGCCCGGAGCCTGAATAAGAATGTCACCACAAGACATTTTCACGCTATTTGCAGATTTTCTTTACAATACCTCCAGCTTTTGATTGTGCTAAAGGCTTAAAAGCAAATCAGAGAAAAGACTCCCCTATTGTGTATTACAAAAGATACAAGCCAGAAACAGTAAAACTGAGAGTGCTGTTTCCTAATGCACTCCTTCACATGACAATCAGTTTAGATCTTTTACTTTCTTTCTCAGTCAACCTCAGTAACAATGTACTCAAATCTAACCTTCTCGCTGTAATATACTGCTGTAGGTGATCCTACCCACTTTTAATTTACTTTGTATGTTAGAATAATAATTAGCACTACTGTACTATCATATTAGCCTTCTTAATTGAATAGCTTATCTGTACAATAAGTACTGTACAAGTAAATATTTTAACTTTTGTTGTGTATACAATGCAGACAAAAGGATTTTATATATATATTTAGTAAAACCATTGGCTTTGTAGATTTGTTTGACATATACTCACCATTTACTCTAATGCTGTTTCTATAAGAATTCCAGCTGTCACCGATGCTACTGTAATTGCTATGGGGCTAAGGATTATAGTTACAAAATATTTATGTGCTTTGGAAAGCAGAGCAGGACCAAAAGAGATGTTTTTCTAGGGTTTTCTTTAAAATATAATTCAGAATAAGTTCCTATATAACAGAAAAAAAGAGAACTATCAGTTTTTCACAGTTGTACGTACAATGGCCTAGAGTTGGCTGGGCCAACTGCTGCACTCATGAGAGCTGGTTAGATAAGCCAAATTAAGATCAGGACTTGCCCAAATTGCTCCTTGTGGCTTTGATTTGACATACTGCATCAACTTCACTTGGTAATCTAAGATTAAAAGCAGACTAAGATAAAAAAGGTCTCAAGAGTGTCTGTGTTTAGAAAGAAATTAATTGACACCTCTACTAGTGGCACAGCATTTCTTCATTCACTTCTGTGGAAAACCACTAGATGATTCATCAAAACCTCTATGCTTCCTGAAGAGGACATGACAAGTTAACGGCAGTTCTGAGGAAGAAGGTATCCTCTGCTTTGCAGGATGGCTGAGGAGGAGCTTTGGGGCTCTATGGGTTTCTCCATGCCATGGGCACCACTGTCTGCTTTTCCAGCCGGGGTGGCCTTGCTGCCCCTCTGCCTGGGCAGCAGCTGGCAGCACGGGAGCTGGGGGGGCCCAGTGTGGTGGTCCTGCTCATGCTTTGGACTGGCCCTGCACTGCTGGCACACCTGTGTTGTATCTCCTGGGAGCTACATCCATGGCTTCAGGATTAAAACACGCCTTAGACACCTGACTTTCACTGACTGCATAAATCTGTGTGATAAAATACACCCATCTTGTTTTCCTGACGTGTTTGCAATGAAGATGTGTCCACAAGTGTAGGAAGTAAACCAACTGCACAGCACTTCTTCACAGGCCACAGATGAGCCATGCTGGGGCACAGGAGCAGTAAGAAGCAAGGAGCAGTGGAGGGCAAGAATTGAATTGCAGGGGCAGAAACCAACATATCTGGACCCCAATTGCCTGTCACCTCACTGAAGGGACTGGGAGGGAGGAAAAGTGGGAACCAGAAGCGAAAACAAAGGGAGCTGAGGTGAGAAAGGAGGGAGAAGAGTTGCTTGACTGAAGTAGAGCCTGAAGAAAGGTAAGGAAAGGTAATTCCCTGAGTGTTTGTTCAATTGTATGTCTTCTTTTTTCCCCTCAGTACACAAATCAGCAATTAAAAGGCTGTGTTAATCGGCAATAAATTAAATTAAGTGAAATTCCCTGCATTGAGGCTGTGCTGCCTGTGACACTGCAGAACAGATGAAGGACAGCCAGGGCTGGTGACAAGCAGGCCCCAAGGGGTTGGAAGGGCAGCGAGTACACTCTTGCCTGCCAGCACAGCAAAGCCAACACCAGCAGCATGCTCCCACCAGACACACTGGAGAAGCTCCTGGGGGGATTGCTGAGCTGTTAAGCGAGCTAAACAGATACATTTAGGGCTAAAACCGCCCTGGAGGAATTTTGTCAGAGAAATGTGGCCAACAAGGATGACTGCTGTCACCTGAACTTGTAAGAGATTATTTCCATCTCCTGACTTTTCATACATAATTATGGGGCAAGTCCTCCTAATATAGTCAGAGATGAGACAGGTCACTTCAAATTACATTTCAGGGCTGATATTTAAACCCAGGGGCTCTGAATCTCCACCTTGAAGAGCCCATTTATTTATTTTCTGAACTGAGAGTACAGAGGGGCTGTCTGAGTAAGTCCCCTAAGATGAGGGTGGCCTCAAGTTCGGTGGCCTGACTCTGGCTCTTGAAATAGTCTAGGTATCAGTAAGTCCCACAGCTTGCCAGGATTGCTAATGAATAGCCCTGCTTACCTATCCGAACATCAGAAATAATGCTTAATAACTATTCCCAGGCTACAACATTTGATTTTATTTGGGTTGAATTTCATCCTGACCCCACCTTAGATATGTTAAGGTAGAAGCATATTTGAAATGGAATAAAAGGCCTACACTGTTCATCTGATTCCTAAAGAGTCATACTAACCTATCTAGTGACTATCTCCTGTTGAGGTTACCACAATGTAGTATTCTCAGGGCAGCCACGGCAGAATAAATGAAGTCAGTTGTGCAGTAACATGAAAAGGACACTTAAACACAAAACACAGTTATTTCAACTTATGGTAGGAATTCAGTCACTTAAACATAGGCAACTGATGCCATTTTAGAAACCCTGGGGTATTTTGCCCCATCTCCAGCTGCAGCTAGGAAAGGCCAGGGTCTCCCAGGTTACATCAGGTGGCTCTGTATTTGAGGGCATTTCAACTGACCTTAGAAACCTTTGTTTAGGCAACTGAATGTACCCTGACAATCCTGATACTTGCAACAAAATTCAAGTCGTGGTGAAAGGTACCTAGTGATTAATTCCATTGTGGTTACTCCTTTTATGTTCAAAACATCCTTACAATTTGCATCAAGGTTCGGCAATAAACATTCTGCCAATACAGCTACATGGAATACATAGTTATCCCAGAGCTACCTGACTTTGTAAAATCTGGTTCTGGATGTATCTGGTACTCTTCCAGGATGTTGAGCTGAGAGGTCAGAGATCAAGTGGCCAGAAAATGTAAGGGGAACAATATTTAGGCAGCTTCCTGCACCCTATACAGAGGAAGAGTCAGAGGAAAATAACAGTGAAAATCTGTAATGATGGACTGAGAGGAGAAGAAAGATGATACCAGGAACGGTAAACAAAGGCAGGAAATAGCCTGCTGGTGGTGTTAGTTCTTGATTAGGAGCCCGTTAAGTTTTGGCTAGAGGGCTAAACCCAGGGAGACATTTTGTCAGCCACAATGTGGAGAGAAAACAGAAAGACAATAGAACAATTAGACAGACGAAGAGAGCAGAAGTGAACAAACATATTGCCCCTATTACAACGACACACAGCTAGAGCTTTATAGCAATACTGTCCAGCTGCCTTTAGACCGAGTGAAAATGAGAAAATAAATCAAACCCTCTTTTGACTGTCAAGGGCAAAGAGAGAACTGTTTCTGTTTCAGCCAGTGGTAACCCAATAGCTTGCCATAGCATATTTCACATAAGGAAGTCTGTAAAGCAACATCTAAGTGCTCCTTGTGATTAATATTCCTTATGATCTGCAGCCACCTAATTGCATCCTGACCCCAGTGAGGGTCAGCTCTGAGAACGGATGGGCTATGGGAGCAGGGCTACCAGGAGGTGCTGGTGACTGATGGAGCAGCTGGAGAGAAAAAGAGGACCTCTGCAGGCATGAATAAATAAATAGTGGCAAACCAAAGGCACTGACGTCAGGAATAATGCCATGGGTCCAGAGCTGTGCAGAGCTATTGAAATAAGCAGGGCAATCTGTTCCTCACTTCCAGATGCACTGAATGTAGCATTTGCTTTTTTCTTTCAATTTAATCCAAAAAAACTACAGCATGAAATGCAGTACTATCCTAAGACACAGAACACTATCTCTGAAGTGATTCCTGGGATGCATTAATCAGTGCTTGGATTGCCCAATATGCTATAGGACAGATATTCTGCACTGCACAGCAATTCACACATTCTGAATGGTAACAATGGTAATAAGCTTTCCTGTGGTTTTTTTTTTTCTTCAGGAATCAGGTGCATTCCTGGATACCTAACAGCCTGGACCAAAAATAAGTCAGTCCCTTTTCCACACAGATAAGATTTGTAGGCACCATGGATATGAGACAGGTGTCTGAGCTGGTGGACCATTAGATGTAGGTCTGTGCCCACAGATTTCACATGATGTTGATCCATGGCTGGATCAAACACATACTATGCCAATTTTCTCTGCAGCACAGGGTTTCTCTGAATAGGCACTGTGTGGTAGCCTGGAACCATGCAGACCTCCAAAACAACAGTTTACACAATATATTTAAAATCCTTAATTTGGCTTTGAGATTTTTTTTTTTTCAACAGGAGACCTTTAACTGCTTATATGTAAATTAATTTCCAATCTGTTCTATTTTCTCTTCTTAATCTTATCCTCAGAATATGCTTTCAGACCTTAAAGCATCCAAATCAAAGAAAATGGGCCCAGGCATTGAAATGACTAATAGTCCACCTAGAAAAAAATCCGGAAATCTTAATGAGTGTACTATAAACACTTTTTGTTTCACCTTGAAGGAAAAAAAAAGGGCTCTAATTCTGAAAAAAAGGTTTATTTCCATTTTTCATTTATGCAAATTACACTCTGAATAAATAAATCTACATAATCCACTTCCCTGCTAGACAACTTGCAGTAACATTCACCAAGAGAAAGACAGGCTTTTCTGATACTAATGCATAAAACATGCTGAATAAAAAAATTAAAACAAATCATATTGTGTAAATAGCTGATGTGCAACTCTGGAAAGAATAATGGAGGTACTGATGGATTACTCAGGATTGTCTTGTCCAATTATTTCTAACATGTTATAATTTAAGGGTATATTTAACTAAAAGTTTTAATAGAGACAGTCATATCCCAAAGCACTGAAATCTGTAGGAAGTTTTTCCCTTTAATTTCCATGTAACAGGCATGTAGATCTCTCTGCTGAAGCACCCAATAGTGTTAGGCCCTTGGTCTTGGAAAATCAACCTATTCAGCATGTAGCTGGTATGCTGTGCAGGGGCTGCTGTTTTGGGAATGTAGGAGGTGCCTTCCCTAATTTGATCAAAAGTAATCCTTGCTCTGTGCATCCTGTATCCATGTGAGATACAGGCTTGGTGACTGTAAAGGTTGCTGCCAGTCTTGGGACTGCCACAGGGGAAGGATCAAGAAAAAATCACTGGCAGTAAGCTCTTAAGACGTATCCATGGCCTTTCCCCACTCTGACTGCATAGGGTAGATGCTGAACAGCAACTCTTATTCTTTATGGTCCATCAAGTAACTCTCAAACTCTGATCATACTTGGAGCTTGGACATCCTTCTGCAAATTTTCCACATAGGAAAATCTATTCTGGACAGCTGAACCCTTACACTATTTTCCTTAAAGAATTAAAACTATTCCATGGGGCTGGGTCCACCAAAAGGCTTGAGTATTATTAACTGCATCACCACATTTTTATGTGCTGTGGTGCTTATTGGAATTTGAAGATACCTTTTCTTGGTGCAGAAATGTAACTTCCTCAAACAGTTCCTGGAGGCAGTGAAGTGTGGGACATACAAAGCCTACAGACTGGAAGCTACCTGAAAAGTCCATAAGAAACCTTAAGAAAATATTATTTAATCCCGAGCCTCTGCTAAGAAATCCCAGGCACAAGATTGGCACTAAAAACGGTGTTTTCTAACAGCTACCTGCAGGAGAATAAGTTCTTTCTATTTGCTTACTGTATAGTCTGGTTGTTAGGAACATACATCTGGGATATGGTATGTCATACCCATCCACCACCTGCCAGGAGATTCTCCTTGGTAGGCTATTTGCTGTTGCAGACTGAGTTGTTTACTTGTCAAATCTGCTCCACCATGAGTGAAAATACTTGAATATACTTTGGAGGGGTTTGATCCCCAACCAACCAGCAAACAGCCTGTTTGTTGGTTGTGACACTCAGCATTCACACCAGGTCAAATCCAACTTGGACACAGTAGAAATCTGAACGTAAGCCTGTTGCCTTGCCCTCTAGGAACTTGTTCTGCAAGGTCTAGCAGGCTGGCTTCACAGATCAGATCTTTCAGGCAACAGAGAATGGACATACCTTAATGAGAGAAACACAACATAGCAGATACTTATGCCCTTGGAGATCTTACTAGCAGAGAGTTAAAGGGTTTGGGGGAATTACAGGGATGTCTGCATTCATGCATTCATCTCCTAAAAAGGCTAGGCAACTTAATTAAATTCCAGGCTTACAAAACCTGTGGTATTGAATTTAAACAAATGGATTTAGAGTTTTTATTTTTAAAATCACTACTTTAAAGCAATCTTACAAGTAAAATAGGTAAATCTGAAACAAATTTTGTTCATATTTCCAAGCTCATTTCTAACTGCTTCGGCTAGAAACTTTTCTCATCTAAAAACAAAAGCCAAGCTCCTTATTTAATGACAAAACCCCAGAAACGACAAATTTAAAAGAACCATCAAAAATTTGAGATTTATAATAAAAGGAGGAGATTTTGACACTACAGATTTTTGTGGTAACACAAGATTAAGTCTGGCTAACTGGTGATACAGGAATACTCAGCTCCAGAGGTGGGAAATGCATAGGAGGCCTCAAATCCAAGACTGATTCTGGTCAGATTCTACATCAGTAAGAGACTGCTTCAGGAATCCTTGATTTTCCTTGTTTCACTGTGCAGTGGCTGGTCATAGTCTTGGGAAGTAGAGATTCTTCTCTTCATGGGCACTCCAGAGCTTCCTAAGCAGCAGCTTGGCAGAGAGCGAAAAGAAAGAAGGGGTGGAAAGGACTGTTGCATCTTTTCTCTACAGCAGATATGTAGGGAAAGTCTATGAACAAGTTCAGGCTGCTTCCTGCTTCAGGGGTACTTGAAGCAACTTGTCCATAGGAGTTTCCAAGTTACATTCTTTCTTGGATAATCTAGGTGCAACTGAGTATCTCATTATTCCCCGGAGTGATCCAGACTTCACAGTTCAGTCAAATTCTACATTAGGCAAAACCTAGAGGGTTTGAAGATGAGCCTTAGTAACTGAATGATCATGGATCATTGCAAGGTTTTGATATGACAGACCCCTATCCACTTTATGACTTTATCTTCTACTCTCTTAGAGCAATATACCTATTATTCTAAAATGCACGGCTTGCTGAAAATCCCAACTAAGTTATAACTAGATTTCACATACTGATTTATGAAACAAGAGTTTTCATAATTTCACAGTCATCACTGTCAGTCCTTCTGTCACAAAAAACTAGAATATGACCACTTGATTAGACCTTTCACCTGGCAGAAGGGCTCATTTCCCACCACGCCTCTGGCATGGCTGCGTGGCAGAATATGCTTATGCTGGGTTGGAACTCAATGAATTCCCACACCAGTGTTTTGTTGTTTTCCTAACTTTAAATCTAGGACACAGTATAACCCAGCTGTGCAAGTCATTGCCTTGTGAATCAGCTTCTCACAGAGCAAGGGAAAGAATCCCAGCCCCTCCACCAAAGTGGCAGTATTGTTGTGAGCTGATTGCTGGGAGAGAAGCCACTGGTACTGCCATGTACACAAACTTGTTCAGGCTAGTAAGTGCTGAACTTTGCCTTTGTTGAAATCATCAACAAAATCTAGATTTAAGTGAAATAAATACACTTGAGTATAGTAAAACCCCGTAGCATTTCTACTTTTCATGTAACACCCTAAACTCTTAGTGAATAGCTTAGTCAAACCCTCTCCTTTAATCTGCTTGCTTGCTTCTCCGATGTGATGTACAAGGAATTTAAAAGATAGCAAATTAGTTATAAGTTTTCACAGAATCACAGAATCAATTAGGTTGGAAAAGACCTCCGGGATCATCGAGTCCAACCTATGGCCAAACAACCACTTTGTCAACTAGACCATGGCACTGAGTGCCACGGCCAGGCTTTCCTTAAACACCTCCAGGGATGGTGACTCCCATTCCAACGTCTAATCACTCTTTCTGTGAATGAATTCCTCCTAATGTCCAACCTAAACCTCCCCTGGCGTTTTGAAGCACTATATTGAAATACCAGAAGGGAAAAAAAACCCAACACCATGACTTATAGATTAAGGAGACAAGGCTGATAATCAGTAGGTTTTGCCTGAGTACAAACCAATAACGCACGAATATAGACAACAGACGAGCTCAGTGGCGGCAGCGGCCTTTGCAGTTTGGTCTGATGTTGCAGGGAACGCGCTTGTTCTTCCCACAGCACTGAGGACTGAAGCCGCCTCGGTCCGGGAGCGGCGGGCGGGGCCGGGAGCAGCCGGGATCCGGGGGGCGGACGGGCGCAGGCGCGGGCGGGAGCCGCGCTCGGTAGCGGCGCAGGCGCGGTGGGTGCCGCGGGATCCCAGCAGGCTCGGGGTGGCGGGGCGCGGTGCGGGCCCAGCATGTCGGAAAAGAAGCAGCCGGTGGACCTGGGGCTCCTGGAGGAGGACGACGAGTTTGAGGAATTCCCGGCTGAAGGTGCCGGGCGGGGGCGGGCCGGGCCGGGCCGAGACGAGACGAGAGGACACGACAGGCCGCAGCCTGCAGGCGGGAGCGGCGGTGGGGCTGGGGCGCCGTGTGCGCCGTCCCTGCCCGCGGCTCCGCGGGCCACCGCTGTGCTGCCGCTCAGCAGGCCCCGGCTGAGCCCCGCAAAAGCTTCCCCGGTGCCCCGCGGGTCCCTGCCCAGACCCCGCCCGGGCAGGGGCTGCAGCCCCGTCAGAGCCGCGATCGAGCGCGGTCGTGGTGCCCGTGCCCGGCTCTGTGCCGGTGTCACGGCGCTCGGCACGTCGCGCTGGAAGTGCTGTGTCATTGTGTGAGAGAGCCGGGAACAAGTGCGGGAGAAATTTACTGCTTTTTGGCGCTGGAGAATCGCAAGGGAGAGGAGGGATGAGGGCTGGAAACTGAGCGTAAGGTGGAAAAATGTGTGAAAAGGAAATAATGCGCTCTGTAGTTAGTCTGAATCTCTTTACCTTTTGAAGCACAGATATGTATGTGCTGGTTTGCTTTTCAGAGGTACAGATATACTTAATAAGGAAGTTGAATTCAGTCAAAGAACTCAGTGTCCCTTGACGGAGATAGTTTTGAAAACATCCCTATTAGGGCATATTTGCTTTTTATGTCCTTAATTCTGGGATTGTCTCGAGCTATGGATCATGAGAAATGATATATACCACGATGAATGTAACGTCAGGATTTTTTTTCTGTAATGTCTTTATTGCATGTGATTTTTATGTGGCCTTATAAGCCTTAGGTATTCTGAGTCCTTCAGTGCTGCTAAAATTAATACTTTTGTGTGTGCTGATAGAGAAAGTTCATGACATATTTAAGATAATAGCTGAAGTAAACTTACAAGACTATACTTTCTTTTTCACACGTGTTTCCTAAATAGGAAAAAAAAAGTTTATCTTATTTAATGTAAATTAAGTATTCACAGTAGGGGAAGTCTCTGAATTTTCTGGACCTTGGATTGGCCGGAGCACTGAATTACTGTATTACTGAAGGTGAAATCAGTTTCACTTTAGCTCTAATGCTAAAAGTACTGTGCAGGCTTTCTGGATACAGCAGAGACTTATTAAAAAGTGACCATTGTCAGGCTTCTAGATGTTCTTTCTTGCAGGAAATAAGAACCTCCAAAAGGGCTTATTTGAATCCTCAAGTGAGGTTATAGTTTTGACATGTTGAATGTTCAGACCACTTTGACTGTTACCTGTACTACTTGGGAAAGAACTGTCATAACTGGGCTCAAACCCATTCTTAATTGTTGTTCTTTCAAATTGAAACACAGCTTTCTAGCAATAGAAGAACTGTGTGTTGTATTACCCAGTTTTTATCCAAAGGAAATTAGATAATGCAAATCTATGTTAAGGGTTGAAAACATGGGATTTTGGTGTTTATTCCAACCTGAAAACTTACTTAAACATTATGTGAAATCAGGTTATGTATCAAAAACAGACGTGCCCAATTTTTATAGGATACTTTGAAGTATAGCATAAGTATACTGTAGTAGATGAAAATACATGTAAATGAGTGACTTAAGAATCTTTTATACAGTGTATTTCAGAATATAAAAATGTAATGTGTAAAGTGATAGAGCAAGGGAAAAAAACCCCTAAAATCCTAAAAATTGGGGTTTTTTTCCCAAGTGCAAAAGAAAACAACCAGTGATCAGCATATAAAAGTGTATTTTTAAGGAGTCCAGCCATGACAAGGTTATAATTTTGGTGTATATTTGTTAATATTTAATGGTAGTGGACTCTCAAGTGATCTTAATACTTTCAATCCCAAATAATGCTCTACCATTTTTTACTTTTGTTTAGTCACAGGTGTATAATGTAGCAGGGAGTAGTAACTGTATTGTACAATTCTGGGGTAATAGTATCAATATACAAATGCTGTAGAATCTTGTCCTACAGAGATGAGAACGTAATTTAGGCTTTACTTTCACTCTCCTCCCTACCCCAGTGTGGAAGATGACATGGGCCTCACTTCTCTTTACTCAGTGTGATTTAGAGCATCCTTTTGCAGTCTGCCCAGCTGACCTTTTATGACTGAAGCTGCTGTTTGTTGTGCTGGATATGAGTTACTGGGAGATTTTTTTTTCAAGTTTGTAGTTCTGTCTGAGCTACTTGTATGTTTGTAGATAGAAAAGTTTGACTTCGTAGTAATTTTAAGTTGTTTGAGCTTTTTTTTTTTCTATCTTCAAAATCCAGATAATTGGTAAAGTTTTTTTTTTTGACAGAAAAAATCAGTGAAATATAAATCGGCAAGGGCAAAGCTTATTGCAGGTAGTTATAAAATATAAGCCCTTCCCTTTGAGCAACTAGCTATACAACTAAATCCAAATAATGCATTTTATATACAGCATTTTTTCTTCACCTTTTTTTCCCAGTTTCTTTTGCTCTCACAACACAATTTCTATGCTCCTTCATCTTTTCTCATTATATAATTTATTTGAGTAGGGAAATTTAATTGTAATGCCTTCCACACGTGTGTCTTTAATCAGTGACAAATGGATTTTCCTGTTCTGGTGAATCTCAGATATTAATTTTGTTGCCTGTCAGTGTTAGAAAAAGGAGGAGAAAATGCTAAGACCAGGTTTCATTCTTAGAAAGTTAGCTGTTCACAGTGAATTAGTTTTTAATGTTTCGCCCTACTAACTTTCTCCCCTGCTCACTCCATACCTCCATCGGTGTTTAATGTTACTTTAGGCCTTAGTCCTCAAAGCTTTCTGTGGATGGGCAGCAGATGGCTTACTAGAATGGAAGGGGAAGAACAGTGTTATCTCTTTAAACACAGGAATTTACTTTGAGAAATACGAAGCGTTAAGTGTCAAATTTATGGGGCTTCTTTTTTTTTTTACATTTAAAAAACTGTGTCTTTCAGTAGGAGTAAACTAAGAAACTATAAAATAAAAACCGAGTAAGCCATCTTATGTTTTTATAGTGATTCTGAGCCTTTCATTTTCATTATTTTTCTAAACTATTTAGTTTAATTTTAATTTTTTTTATTAATGAAGCATTAAGTTTGTGATCAGTAATTTTTCAAGGGTGATGTGCCAGATTACTTTATTATAGGAAAAAGATAAATAAGGTTAGTAAATGGACATGAAATGTTTCCTTACAAAGACAAGACAGCTTCTGCTGTCTTGGGAACCCAGAAATAGCTGGTTAGAGGTATCAACTGCTGTTTGAAGATGCTTGTCTCAATTTGCCTTTTCTTCTGCATCACAGATAGTTTTTTGTCATTTATCCATAGGCTGACTGCATCTGATTCCAGGGAACAGGGAATGTGTCTGTGTTTTGGCAAAAGCATCTGATACATATTTACTTTTTAAATCTGAAATAAATGTTTAAATACACATCTGGAAGGATGATGCTACAATTTATCCATAACTATGCAAAATATCTCTTAGGAATGTTTAATCTCAAAAGCCATGCTGTGAAGTGTGTAATGATTTTTTTTCACCAAGTTACGTTTTTGTTGTAATTACAGGAATTATGAGGTGTGTTTTAGATCTTTCTGTCTCATAAACACTTGAATGTGATCCAGACTTCTCTGTTAAATTTACCAGAAGTCTGCCTTTCTCTGTGGCTGAGCTAATTGGTCAGTAAGACATGGTACCAAAGCAGTGCAGCATACACTATTTAGACCTGCTTTTCTGTCTTTAGATTGGACTGGTTTAGATGAAGATGAAGATGCACACGTCTGGGAAGACAACTGGGATGATGACAATGTAGAAGATGATTTCTCCAATCAGTTAAGGTAATTTTATTTAAACTTACTGTTCAAGAAGACAGGTGAAATACTTAAAATGGAGTTGATTAGTTAATATCTGAAAGCTTGAAATCTGCTTACTTTAAAAAAATAAAGATCTTAAATGGAAATAAATGAAAGCTCTACTTTCTGCTTTTCTATGCCTTTTGGAACCAGACTGAAGGATTACAAGACTCTGAAGTACTGATCAGAATTTCATCTTTTAATAATTCTGCTGAAATGTGTCTTAGGACATTGTGGTGACAGAATTTTGCTCTGTTACGCAAACAGTGCAAAGATCACAAAGTTGAGATACAGTTGACACCTTGTCAATTTAACATGAGTGGATCCATTTCTAATGACTTTTCTGTGTGTGTGTGTAAGTTCTGAATTGTACTGCCAAGATTAATGGCAAGGCATCCAAGATTATCCCTTTGTGCTGTGTGGTGTGCAAAGTATGTTACAGTTTTATGTCTGTACTTTAAAACAGCACTGCTGTTCTTTGTCCACATGGGCAAATTTTCTGGAGATTAGTGATCTGTATTAACGTTAAGGTTCTTTCCTGTGTGATGAACATACTGTTAATGAGCAACAACAGCAAAGTAATTGTTAATTACATGCTTTAAAAAAAGTGATAGCAATTTGGGTACCTCTAAACCAGTTACTTAATCCTCTTTGTCACTTGTAGTTTCAGTAATCCTTTACTGACGCATAATTGTAATTTAAATTGTTTCAAGCATTCAGAACAAAGCCAGATTTTATAGTTAATCCCTCAGTATGTTGCATGAGGAGCAAACTGTCTGTAATACAGCCTGCTTAAACAATTCCTGGGTTGATCTCCCTTGTATTCCAGAGAAAGCAATTACTTTTTTTCTTCTGCATAAAAAATCGTTGGTATAGTTATTTCTTAAATGCTTGAAAGGCAGTTAAAGGGTAATATTGGAAGAAAGGTTGATATGTAATGAAACAGACATCCAAGAAACAGTGTAATTCTTGATAGACGTAGTTGATCTAGACAAACCTTTCATAACTGGCCTTAGTTACAGCCTGCAGTATTGGTGATCTTATAGTGGTTTGCAGTGTTGCCTGGTTGTAGCATGTTTCTTTCATCTCTAGAAAGCAAATGCTGCAGTCCTCCACTTATAAAATCCTACTACTAAATGTGCAACCTAACCCAAAATATTATTAGAGATTTGTACTCCTGTATCTAGATACACGTATGCTATGACTAGGGGATGAAACAGGATGCATCCTGGCTGGTGTGTTCAGAGGCAGGTGAGAGGCAAAGTGGTGGCAGGGCAGGAGTGATAACAATTGCAGTTCCAGATTTGCTGTTCTGGCTACAACTAAGGACAATAATCATTTCCCTCAGAATTGTTCACTGCAAGGTGTATTGCACCAAGATATAAATAAAAATTCCAGAGTGCAGCATTCTAAAAGCAAAGGAAAAGCTTACAATTGTTTTGGAAGCACATGCATTTAAATCAAATAGAATAGTGAACTTGCTTGAGTTAAGGAAATCTTGAGACTAATGTATGAGATTCTTGAGAATCTTAAGATAATATTTTGGTTATTCTAATGAGTTTGGAATGTTGCAGGCGCATAGGTGCTGCTTTGCGCCATGTGGTGGGTCAGAGGACAATAACTGTGATTAAAACAAATACTTGGATTTTTCACTGAGAAGTCACTTGTAGTGATCTAAGATAAAAAGCTGGAGTTCAAGAACTACAGAGTGAGGTTAAGGTTATTGGTATGAATCAAAAAGCAGTATGAAATTGCTATTCTAAAATGATTGTATATTGTGTAGTATATTTATTTTTTTTTTAATTAAACATCTAACAGTATTGTATATATGTTTCAATACATCTGTCTCTTCTATACAGAGCTGAATTAGAAAAACATGGATACAAGATGGAAACATCATAGTTTTTGCAGAATATGGAGTGGTTTAACACTGAACTGTGGATAGACTTTATTGAGAAAAGAAGAAAAGATGGAAAATGAGAAGACACAGTTCATTATCTGCTTGGATTTATTATTGTTTTGTATAAAAAATAAAGTTTTTAATCTTAGCCTAGTCATACATTCAGCTTCTACTCACCTGATACCTTGTATTTTGGTTCTGAAATGTCTTGTGTGGTGGAATTCACCGACCTGCCTAGAATGCCACTAATGGTCTGTCAGTGGCTGATGCTCTCACACCAGCTGCTGTCATGGGGAGCTAAAGAGGTGTAACCAGAATGAAGACTAATGAATGTTGCTGTCACAGGAAATAAAGTACTTGTGTATTCCAATTAAAATGCAGCAGAGATAGAAAGCAGTTTTAGGGAATGATAAAGCTTGTTTTGCCTCAGTGTTTTATTTCATAATGACTTGGGATTTTTTTCTTAAGTCATTTCATGCGAGTGTTGGTTTAATAAAACAAACTGCAAAGTGTTTTGCAACAGCAGAAATCCAAACTCTCCAATCTGGTCCTGTCATTTCTCAGGACTGTTAAAGAGGAGACTTCTCTGGACGTGAAAGAAGTTCTGTTCTTGTGCTTATTTAAGCCTAGGAATTTGCTGAAATTGCCTCCAATTTGCCAGTTACAGCAGTTCATCTGTATCACACAAACATGCCTGCTGAGAATGGAAATCAAACTTCCAACTCATTTCATGGAGGCCAACAAAGATTTGCCAGAAAGATACCACAGTAGTGACTGGATTCAATTACTCTCTGAACTAGAAAACAGAAAGTGGAAATTACCACACCTATTACCACTTCCATTAACACTCCCCAAAGGAGCTGTTAAAGCTGGTGTATGCAAAGACAGAGGGAGATGGCAGCTATGGCTCCAACTTAAATTACATTTTTTTAAATAAAGGGGCAACTATAGTTACATACTCGTGGAATTTGAATGAGCTACTTGCTTTTTAGCAGTTCACTGGAGAAACAGAGACTTAATTGTTACTTAAAGCGAGCTTTCAGAATAAAGGTATAGTTGATGGACATGCAGTTATTCAACCTTGTTAACTAAATAACCGAGTATCTTATGTTAGAATGACATTTATTAATGCAAAACGCAAGGAAGTTTCCCCTCCTCCAAATTATTAGGTGGTGCTATTTTAATGGTGGAGGCAAGATTCACTGTGACCCTTACTGCTTACTAAAGATAGTTGTGTAAAGACAGAGAACTTTCATTGCCATCTGAATGGTTCTGCAAAACTAAATGTTTCAGATGGAGTTGGATGATGTCAGTTTGTCCAGTTCAGTGCTGCTTAGGAAAAGAAAGTGAGGACTTTTCAGGTAGGCTTGCCCTGGGAGTCATTTAGATTTTTCACATGGAGATGTGTGGCCCATGCAGCCCACTTCAGTAGAATACAAAGTCCCAGAGTTCATATTTTGACCCATAACAAATGTAAAGTCTGTTTATTGAGTGCCAAATAGCAATACAAACATCCTCAGGTTAGTGTTGGGAGTTTTAAGAAAAAAGTATGTGGAGTACATTGCTGAGATTGCTGGTGTTATTAACACAGCAGTCCTGGGAAGGTGAGTAATGCAGCTGACCAAAAGATGGCAAAGTAATTGTGGAGATGTCCCGTGCAATCTGGATAGGGACAGCTGCTTTCTATTACAGGACTCTGGAAACCTGACTAAAGCAGCCTTGTCCCATTGATTGCAAGCAGCAGGAGGAAGCCATGGAGATGGAAAAGCATCTTTGCTTCAAGAAGGCTTTGTTTTTGCTGAGCCTCAGTTGTATTAGTATCTTTATCTTTCCCTCTTTTTTCACAAAAGCAGAATTGGAAGGGAAGCCTAGGCTGAGGTAGTGGCTCTGCACTCCTGTGGTATTAACCTTCAGCTGCTGGGTTGTGATATGAAACCCCCAGCTGGAGAAAAAGGAGAGCAATCTGTTTTGAAGGTTGGTTTGATGATACAGTCTTGTAATGCTGTCTGCTTAAGAGAATGTATTGCAAAGGATAAATAAGTTGTGTGCAAAGTGCTACAAGAATGTAGCTTACTGCAAAATCAAACACTTCATGGGGGCTGATGGCCAATGTAATTACCACTGAGGTTTTTTTACCGCTTAGTTTTTGCCCCTCAAGTTTATTGTGTGGTCACATGGTTCCTTTTATGCTTTCTAGTTTAAAAATGACTTGGGAACCTTTCTACTTCTGATTTCTTTCTAAAAATTTTAAAACTCAGATGGTTTTGAGACGAGCTAGAGACTTTTTTGCCCATTTTGATTTATCTTTGACTGCTTTTGTGTTTCAAGAGGGAAGTTGAGATGGTTGGCCAGGAAGTCACAGTATAATTCACCCTAATGTACCTGCTGTTCACCTTTAAAAGGAACTAGTATGCCCGTGTGCTTGGAGACTTGAGTTTTTAGATTGGCCTTGCTGGGAGAGGTTTCCCTTGGAGGTCGTTCCTGGAGGTGTTGTGGTGATCCCTGTAAGCTGAGGAATGCATGAAGTGTGGGAGATAGGAATACTTTGGGGTTGTGAGGAAGGACACATGGAGAGAAGACAAAGATCTCAGAAGGAAGATCTGCAGCCCGTCAAGGGTGGGAATGTATTGAAGAGAGGGAGGTTTGGCAAAGATCTGAGCAGAGGAAAGGTTGGGCTTTCGAGTTAAGAAACTAGGACAGCACATGGAGGTGTGTCTGTGGTGATGGCGGGGTGTGGGCTGCTGGGTAGTCTCTGTTCCCTGTTGCGGGAAGGAGATTTAGGTTGATGTTGCTCTGTGTCTGGGGACCCGTCCTCTTCACTAGCCCACCTGTCTGCCAAGCTGTGGAACTCCTGGCTAGTTTCCTTACTCTGAGCCATGCCAGGGTATGTGGCACACGTCTACAGCTCTCCTTTACATGAGGAAGGAGGGGGTGTTTTGCAGCGTGGGGAAGGTTGACTTGCTGTGACCTAGATGCTGAGGATGTCGCAAGGCAACGCACTGTTCAGCTACTTTGGAGGAAAGCTCTGGAAGGTTCCTGATTGCCAGTGTTTGGCACTCATGCTTTGCCTTGGTCCCTAAGAAACCATACACACTTAAGAAGAAATGCAAAGTCACAAATAAGCACACAAAATGGAGTCCAAAGTAAGGCTGTTTGGAAGGCCTTCAATTCAGGTCTTTTGTTTCAGAATAGCCTTTTCTTTTTCCCCACCTGGCCCCTGCCTCCCTCTGCTAGCTTGTGCAACAGCACCAACAGCTTCCCTGCATATTTTCTGCAGCTGGGTCACAGTGCGTCCTGTTCCCCTCCTGGTGCACAATGTCCATGTGGTGCTGTACAGAACGAGTAAATGTGGGTCTCCATAACACAGCAGTATGGCTGTTTTGCAATTGCTCAAATACATTTTCCACTGTCCCTGGGAGAGGGAGAAGTGTTTTCCCCTCTTTGAAGAGTACGATTATTTTAAGTGTGAGACCCCAGGACCTCATCTTTCACTGGGTTTGGTAGTATGTAAAATGTCCTGCACGTTTGAATGTTTCTTTAGTTTCAGTAACTGCTGTGCATATTCAGCATTTCTACCGATCAGGATTTATGGGGTACCAAGACAGCCACCCAGAAAAGGAGGCACATGCTTTACAACATTTGCAGCTTTTGTAAGGAATGAGGCAAGGACTCCACAAGTGGCTACCTTTCCCTACTAGCTTTTTCTTGAACCTTATTTTTTTCGTATCCTGTTTTTTTCTTGAACACTAACAAGGACTAATAAGTCCCCTGAGGGAGGGGGTACATATAAGAAATTATGTGATCATAAAATTAAAGACTGTGAGAATACATATGTATGGAAAAAGGAATTTATATTGCACAGAGTCTCAGTTCCAGCATTTCCTATCTTTTAACTGTCTGAGTTTCCAGCACTAATAATAATCTTTTAATGCAGGTATGATTGTTTGTTTGCATAATGGTACAGCTAAATTTGATTTAATTTCAAGGCATGCAGGGAAATAAGAAGATTGATGCCCAGAAAGTTTTTGTGGTGGAATTTTACTAAAGAATGAATGTTACGTAACATTTCAAACACAGTGAGATCCTTCAAGATGAAGTGTGTGATATAAATGTAAAATATTTGCAAACTATAATTTAGCAACCGTTTTAAAATCACAGTCAGTATTCCAACCTCTTGCATGCGGCAGGTGAGATCCTTTGTCAACTGAGAGCTAAGGGCAGTGAATGTGAGATTCATTAAGTAATTATATAGGAACATTAATTTCAAATTAATTTCAACAGTTGTTTTAGACATTAGCAGCCAAATTAGGGGACCAAAGGGAAACAGTAATGCAGCTTGATACTTTTAATAAATGAAGGCATTTGAAGTGATTTACATAAATCGGATGGTAAGTTCTCATTTAATGGGCTTCCAAATGCCCCTGCCTCCCCTTCCCGTTCACCTTCGAGTGTTTCCAGGCTGTGTGTGCTCTGCATTTACCCAGCTCTCTTGTTACATAGTGATTTTCTCAAAACCTTCCTACACTGGGTTTATAATACGTGGTCTGACTTTCTGGAATTTGTTACCGTAAGGTGGAACCCTTTAAGGCTTCTGAATCTGCAGTGCTGGGAGGCATGGGAAGGGAATGGAGCCACTATTGACAAGGCTCCTAGGAAAATAAATGATGGAGAACAAAAAAAGCAGATTAGGGTATTGGGGGATGCTTGCCTACAGGCAGGGCAGGGAGATAAAAACCAGCCCATCAGCAAGTGAATGGGTCACATGTAATGGATAATGACCAGCCCTTTTCATCTTTCCTGCAGTGAGCTCAAGGTTCTTAATGAAAAGGAACAGGCACTGATCTGGATTTACACTGCACCTGATGGAGGCATGGCAGCTCGGTGACTCACCCGGAAGATGAGACCAGCCCTGCCAATGCTCCAGCCCTTCTTTCACGAGGGAACTGGTAGTCTGTGACATGTAAAAGGCAAGATAGGGCAGATGGGGAGGTTGGGCGATGGGCTGTGTTTCCCTTCCTCGTGGTATTGGTTTGCAGTGTCCAGATAGGATGTGGTGGAACTGTACAACACAAGCCTCTAACAAAGATTAACACGAGCAATTGTCCCAGTCACCAGGCTGTTCAGTGATACTGTCCAGCTGGCAGTAATGTTTGGACCCTGTTTTTCAAGACTTGGGTAACAAACTGATGCTATCAGCCACTTCTCCCTCAGGGAAAGCAGTGGGGTGGCTGGGTGGTAACAGCATATCCAGAAAACAAAGGTGCAGTGATTCTGTTTATGCTCAGCTTGGTGCTGCTTTCTTACACCAAGGAGAGCTTGTTAAGGCTAGAAATGCACAAAAAAGCGTAAGCTCTGGAAGAAGAGTTTGATCAATCTTACTCTGATGTATTTAAGCAGTTAGCTTTCCTCCTCCCTTCCCAAGGTGCCTGTTGTGCCCTCTGTGCAGGTGAGGGTGAGCTGGCAGAGCTGAGCACATTTTCTTTTTGGCTGGCAGTTAGCCATGGAGGAAGAGCCCAGAATGACATGAGGGCAAAGAGGAAACCATGGCAGCAAGACAAAAAAACCACCTGTTTTCTGTCTGAAGGTTAAAATGGGAAAGGATAAACATCCCTCCTAAGCAGAAAGCAGCATCTAAGAGGGTATGTGAGCACATCATAGGTTGAATCACTGTAAAGGGCAATTCACTCTAAATTATACATGTGAAATGGCAAGACCTCTAATGTAACAAGTCACGTAGACAGATCCATTTCAAGACTATTGCTTCAATGGCTTTTTAAGGTATATTATTTTCTTTTTATTCCTGGGGCATATTAAAATTGCAGAGGGTGCTGTGCAAAGTGGACTTTATCCGACTGGTATGACTTCAGTTCTGTGGATCTCCAGCTGCAGGGCCCAGCTCCTGAGCGCCCAGTGCTGCAACCAGTGTGGCTTTTCAGAGCCAGCTCCAGCTGCAGCTGATCTCTAGTACCTCAGAAGAGAAATGGGCTGTGCAGAGGTGGCAGCAAGACAGGTACTAATGTGTGTTGGCTACTGGGAGCCTAGGAATATGACTTTCTCCCAGCCTTTGACTTGACATTTCACAGATGGAAGTATTAGCTGCTAAGAAATTTAAGGGATTTCACTAAGATGTGCACTGGATTCTGTTCCTTGCTCAGCTACTCTATGATCGATGTCCCTTAGAAGAGAGAGCAAAATAATGTTTCATTGACTGTGAGTATGAGTAAGATTACAATGGTACTGTACATCTTACCCAGGATGTCGTTTCTAGGCATTTCTAGGCTGAAGCTTGCCTCATTAGAGCCTGTCTGCTCCCTTTGTAAGTGCTTGCTGTCTTACCACAAAGAGGGTCTGGCATGGGGTAAGCTAGACTTAGAGGAATTACAGCAGTTTAAAAAGTAATTAAGAGTAATAAAACCAATGAGTAGATTTGATTGCAACTTGATGGAGCTGCAGAAACTGCATGACTCATCTTAAATAGAGTATATATATTATATTTATAAATAGGCTTCTTTATTTTTGTGGTTCCTGTGGAATATTTAGCAATTGCTGTTCTTTTTAAAAATAACTTTGATGTTATACAGATATCTAGGGCTTGCAGGTTGTGTTGTTCATTTAGAAAGCACACCCTTTAGCAGTAGCCTTCTGTCAGAACAGGCATGCTCTGTGCTTTTACAAGCACAGCCATCAGGCATGGCCTTCCTGCCCTGAGACTGCCAGTGAGACTAAAACAACACACAGGATACTCTGCAGGAGAGGATGGAGTGGGTTGTGATGGCCATTTGTAAAAGACCACAAACAGTGGATGCTCGGGGTCAGGCAGAAGGAAGTATAGAGGAGTCTCCTGAGTGAAGAGGTTAGGAGGAAGCAAGGTACACTGGTTCTGCTTCAGTGGATAAAATGGACTGGATCCAAGTTGCATCTGCATTGAAAAGGTTGATGTGAAATGAGCTCTTCCTAACCTGAGGAACAGCACCCCTGAAAGGCATAGGGAACTTGGTCAGTTTGTTTCATCTAGGAGACAGTTGAATGGTGATTTTATCGCAGTTCTCAAGCTCCTTTATGAAGAGAATTGTCCCATAAGGAGATAGTTTTTTTAACCTCCCTATAAATGTAGAGCAAGACTGAGAAACTGGAAGCTCAAGTTAGACAAATCTGTGTTGTACATTTTTGCAGCAGGTTCTGAACTGAACCACTCTCAGATTTAGTGGTCTGCCCACCATGGAAGTGGTAATCAAGACTCTTCTTGATGCTTTGTGATGGCTGGAAGAGAGATGGTATACATGCCATGCAGGAATGGCAGGATGGAAATATGGATATGTTAAAGGAGATAAGGACAGATGAGTGTTTAATTCTTTCCTCACCATAACTTTTCTGTTTTCCTTTTGCTCAGCACTGCAGTGATTTTTGCTGTGCATTAATGATGTGTGACATGAGCTCATGTTTTGCCATCTCTAGCCTCTTCCATGACAGAAGGCACGAAATCAGGCAGTTTGCCTCTCAGGTCTTTGTCTCTTCCTGGTTTTGCTTTCTTGATGTCCAAGGGTGTTTGTCAATTTCACACTAATGTGGTATCAGAACCTGGAGCCTGAGAACATGGGGTAAAAATGGTCTTGCAGCCATCGACCCAAGGAATCACCACAGGGTTGTTTGTGGTGTATACAGAGCTGTTCCCCAGGCCCCACTGGACTACCGGGTCCTTCTGTGTGTGAGGGCTATGGGTCTCCTTCCCCTCCTCCTTCGGAAGGCTTCAGAGACAGAGATTTAAATACAAGGTCTTAAATAGATTCAAATTCCATACAAAGTTTCAAAATACTGAGCAAGATTAACAAATTCTCAAATATTCAATGTTTCCAAGGAGTTGGAGCCCAGTGGTTGGAGTCCACCCTGCTGGAACCATATTGTGAGCTTCTCCTCTGTGAATTGGGAATATAGAAGTGATTTTTCCCCTAGGAAGTCATATTAGCAAGAGCACTCAGGGAGCTTCCTCCTTGGTTTTGCTGAAGCCAGTTCCAGTAGGTGGAAGTCTTATGCTGGGCTCACCTTTCTCATTCACATAGATTTTGCAAGCAAGAGAAGGGGTGAAGGAAGAACCATGGAGCTAACTCAAGAGAGATTCCCCACAGTAAGACTATTGTGCATATTGACAACATAACACAAATTTGTAACAGAACAAAACCATCTTAATATAGTGAGGGTGCCACATGCCCGAAGAGCAACTGTGAGAGGTCAGACCAGAGGCTGTGTGTCCACAGGTGTCGGCTGTGGGGAGAGTCTGGCTGGGAGGAGCATCCCTACAGCCCAACCTGCCCCTCAGAGACATGGTGCTAGTGCTGCTAGCAGGTAGACACAGGTGTCCTGTTTTGAGTGGGGAAATGGTTGTGGAGAAGCATTTTTGCCTTCATGTGTGGATATCTCCATGGTGCACGCTGGTGACTTTTATAGCTACGATGAGTGACAAGCAACAGCCATCGTTTGAGGCCCTTCAGCATCAGCTCTGTCATGAGTACCATTAATCCTCACCACTGATTGCTCTTACTGAAGCTTCAAGTGATTGGAGAAACTGCCCACTGTTTATGAAAGAAGTTGAACCTCTTTAATCTGCCTCTGGAAAATCTTGAAAACAAATATATTGATTCATTTGGGAGTGGATGGGCTAAGTCAAATATTGTTTTAGTGAGTTTGGAAAAAGAAAAGTGTAATTGTAGAGACAGCAAGAGAGATGTGAAAATGCAAAAGAGGTAAACCACTCAACAGCCACTGAACTGAAGAGGGTAAGAAAGATTGAATCCAGGCTGTGACCACCTCAGAGGCAAAGGATCCATTGTTCCCAGGGAGGTACATGTTGCATCAGGATGAACATTTTTGCCTGCTCCCCATGCCTGAGTGCTTTGTTTCATCAGTGCCTGGTATGCAGAGCGGCACTGGGGCCTGGGCTGTGCCTCTCTATGTCAACATACCTGTTTTAGAAAGTGATGGCAAGCTCCCAGTTGGATGTCCTTTGTGGAGAAACCTTCCCATGGGTAGATACTCCTCCTTCAGGAGGGTGTTTTGGTTTTGCTTGCTCTGAAGTGTTGGAAAGAGTTGCTGGTTTTCCAAGGACACCTTGTTGTGCAAGCTGTTTCATGTCCCCACCTGGGCACACCCTGTGGTGTTAGCCACCATGTCTCTGGACAGAAGTGATTGGTTTTCAGAAAATCTTTCATTCCTGAAGCCAAGAGTCTCTGCAGGAATGTATCTTATTGAGCTGCGTTCAGATTCAAGATCAGTATAAACATAGAAGAGAGCAGGAGACTACAGGGTTACTGACAAATCCTTATCCAATGGCAGGGAGTAGCTGGGTGGGTGGAGGTCCCCTTCCACACACCTACCTACCACCCACCAGTGGAGGCTCTGTGCTCGGGGTGTAGGAGTGGCAGCGAGAGCCACCAGTATTTGCCAGGCAGGGTCTTTGTCACTTGTCAGGCAGAGTTTCATGAGCCCCTGGGTTTATGTTGAGGAAATGGTAATAGATGGGAACCATCGTCCCCCCCTCCCCCCTTTCTGTTTTTAAATCACACACAACCTATTCACCTATTTCTGCTATTTTAAGGAATTCACAGTCTGAGGCCGTGTTGGCCATTTTTATGTGGTAAAGTCTGCTGAATCTATAGCAGCATTGTTCTCACTATTTTTTCAATCACCCAACACTTAAGTATCTGAAATTTGTACATTTTCATAAAAGATGCCTCATTTTCTGCTTTCTTCTACCAAAACAGCATTGCTCGGGTTGCCAGAACTGTCTTTTAATAGGGTTTCAGATAACAGGAGAGCTTTGATGTCAGTACAACCCAGATGGGTGCATATATTGTTACACCTCCCATGGACCCTACATCTTCCAATCTGCCATCTGTCCTTCCACTTCCATCAGGAAATGTGGTAAATGTAATTGCCCACATATTTTTCATTCCTAGTGTGCAAATTAAAAACTATCCCCTGCTCAGAAATGGGGGAGATTATGGGAAGGGGTGTCAGGCTGGAGGAAGGTACACAGAGCTCCAGGACACCAAAGAGTAGAGGGGAGCAGCAGGCTCCTCTCAGCTGCCACCTCAGAGGGGGCGAAGGCATTGGGGAGGGGAGAAGAACAGACGTTGGCTTCTCAGCAGGTATAGCACTATGACACCACTTCCAATATTCTGTTTTACTACTACCACTGTCACTCTTACGATTTGCAAATAAGGAAATCGCATGCTATTGATGATCAGAAGAAATTCCTATGAGACTTTCCAATTAAAGTGGTCTTTTATTTTATTGGAGGCCAATGTTCCCTTGCATACTCACCCATTGCTTCAATGGGTTTGAAATTGCATCTCTGTTTCAATTGACATAAAACTGACCAAAGGCAATATTATAGTCACAGGCCTGCACTTATTTTCATTGTGAATGCATTAGCATCTCAAGGAAATAAAACCTGCCTAAAAATCACTGGGTGATCAGCAGAGCAATGCTCAAATAAGATTGTGAAGTCACAAGGTGGAAAATTCACTCTCCCAGTAATGAGATGGAAGTTGAGTAACAGCAAAGGGAATGTCCATAAAACAAGAGGTGTGCAGAGCTGCATTACTATAAGGGCCATCGAACCACACATATGGTGTTGGAAAGTTGGCACTGCTGATTTTGCTGGAAATTCAGCAATTTAACTAACCTTATCAAGTGTAATACTTAATTGAAGGTTCATTTCCTCTCTTGGAACGCGTTAAGGGTAGTCATTGCTTGCTAAAAACAAAGTAACCCTCCCCACAGTGGAGTGAGGGTGTTTCTCCCTCTTGCCAACAGAAAGCCATTGGCAACCTGCATCCGGGGGGGACACAGTGGGCAGCCATTCAGTCCTTAAAAAGGGGTGCAATCCACTCACACACAGAGGGACCCCTGTCGGGAGGGTGCTGGGGCTTTCATGACAGCTTCACCATCCATTAGCGAGCTGCCCTCGATGCCAGAGGGGGATGTGTGTTGGGAAGCGGTGTTGTGTGACGTTACTTTCTTCTTTGTTGCGTCTATGTGTTACCAAGAAGTCTGAGTGCAGAGGTGCACAGGTTTGCCCCTCACACAGGTGGCAGACGTGGCTGGTGTGAGCTCACCTCTCGCTCCTTCCTCCCAGTAACGCTTGCCAAAGTGCAACCAACACTCTCTGTGGAAGAGTGCAGCTCCAGCAAAGGGGAGTGCCTCTGCAAATACACTATCCAGATCACAGGCAAGGTCAGTGGTGTTAAACACTTCCCATTTCACACATAGAGAGCAAAGCATTACTTCTTTAATGTGTTTTGAAGTGACCTTTCTTGGATTAGCCCACACAAGAGATAACACTATCTCTTAAAGTTTGGCAAAAGGAATATCTCAGTCCATAGGAAAATGTTTTGTAATTTTATTTTAAGAAACACTTGGAAGACAGTCAGTTTGATTTTTGAAAGAAATGTAAGCAATGTTAAAAAGCTGTCATTTTTGTAAATTGGAATTTCTGACCTCCAAGTACACAATATGGTCTTCAGTGAGCAGATTTCTGTGGGCTCTGCAGAAGTGCTTTCACCAGGTAGCTCTACTATAGTGCCAACTTAGTGTAATCATTGTAATCAGCCAAACCAATTACAGAGTAGTAACCTACTACACACATAATATTCTACCTATATATTAAGGATGTTCTGCTAAAATTGGTAAAAGTCCTTTAGCAAGAAGAAAAGCTTTCATCACTATTTTTTTGTGCTTCATTTTAGTGAGGACTTAAATATAGTAGCATTGATATTTTTCACCTTGGAAAATATTTGTACTCTAAAATAACGCATTAAAGCTTTGAGCCTGAAAACACTAATGCACAAGAGTGACTTTGTTTATACATTAGGAATATTTTAGTCAAATGGTCTAATGTTTGCAGAACCAGATTCTGAAAAATAATGTACTATTTTATGTTGTATCACTATTGGTTCAGAAATTAATGGATGCTTTATTTAAATCAGGCATTTAGAGAGAAGCTTTGTAACTTGGCTGGTTTATGCTGTCATATTGTTGGAAGAAACACGTAAATAAAATATGAGAGAATGGGAATTGAAAATAGGGGGAATAAAATGAACACATGTGAAATGTTCAAGATGTGAGGCACACCTGCTTCAGTCTGAAATGTCTCAGATTCAGAGCAGAGGCAATTTTCAACATTTCCTCTGACCCTGGATTTAGTAAAACTCTTGATCCAACTTTTCACAACTAAAAAATCCTTTCATCATTTTGGTCTCCATCAGCCCCAGAGGTTAAATCTTCCCTTTCAGCTCCGATTATCACAGATGCAGCTCTGTATGAGTGCAGACCCCAGGTTTATCCAGGACTGGCGTTTGCATTCAAACTCAACTGCCTTTTCTTCCAAAGCTCACATAGACCAATTTGTTTAATGCTCTGGATATTAAGTATAGTCATTGCAGGGAGTGGTTGGGACTTTTTAACTAGAAGAGTGAGCAGTCTGTGGCTTCAGCCAGTGTGGAAAGAAGCTGAGGTAGACAAGCAACACTGCTAGAGGAAACACAGATAATTCTACACACAGATATCCATATTTGTTTCTGGCAGTAATCCTTATCAGACCTTTTATTAAAGACCTTTTATAAAGATAAGGTGCTGGTAATGGGAAAATACAACACCTACCTCCATCAAAAGTACTTTTTGGCTCCTTTAAGATTAGATTTTGACCCCAAAGTTGAGGTACCTTTTTCATTGCTGTTTCTGTCACCCCTGAATACCTGATGTGGTTATGGTGGTATCTACAGGAGGGGTCCCCAGGTGGTGAATGGATCCATAGCACGCTCCATGGGATGCTGAGCTGGGTGAGCTGTAACTCAGAGCTCGTGTAGTGCCGTTGGGTGGTTAAGCAGTTTCTACCATCATTACTATAATTTACTGGTAGCAAAACAAAACTCTTATTAAAAACCCCAAACAACCACGTAGCTAAATAACTTCTGTTCTGTCCTGTCACTTTATAGTCACAATCCACAGTTTCATGCTTGAGCCACCAAGATGTGGAGACCAGCTCTTCTCACACGCTCCTGTGGCAATACTTGGACATTTCACTCAGAGGAGCACCAGGGAGTTTCCCAAAAGCAAAAGAGCTGGTTGTGTAGGGAAGCTAGGAGTGGAAATGTCAGTGAGAATGAAATAATGACAGTCACAACCCTCCACCTAAAATAGAAACTCAGTTGCACAAACTGTAGTGTCACCACAGTTGTAACTCCTTCCTTGGCCTAAGATCAGACAGAAAGAGACCCCTGGATGGGAGGCTTTGTGCTCACCAAAATGGGCTATTGCTTTCCTGAGTAAATGCAATGTGGACTTGTTGAGAAACAGAGCTGAACTACTTCACCTTCTACACGACAAATGGTTTTCTACTGCATCATGACCCACAGGAACTCAGCATGCCCCTGTGAAGAGCTGGACATCTTTTTTTTTTTTTTTTCTCTTGTGTCTTTCTGTGGCTGTCCAGCTGTGCTTTCCACCACAAACATCCCTGGCTAAAGCTTCATCATACACCTTGTGGTGCATATATACTCTTTGACTAACAGCTTTCAAAAATGGTATCTGCCTTTTCTTCCTGAATAGACCCCTTTTACACAATAACTACCATGCATTTCTGACTGTGAATATGTAAATAGATGAAAAAGAAAATGTATCCACTGTCACAAAGAATAACATTGCAGCCTTAAACTTCAGATCCATTCAGAATGATTTGCTAACATTTGGTCCTCCAAACTGAAGTTCCAAAATTGCCTGTCTTGTGCAATTTTCAAACATGCCACCTGCACAGAGTGAAGAAAAAAATTCTATTTCCAAGAGAGAGAAAACTCCATTTAACATGTTTTACAAAGTACTAAATAGCTTTCATATTTCAGATGAATAGCAGAGAATATGTCCTCTGTGCTGTACTTACCAAGTACTTCCAATATTGTCTGTTTCAGGTAGTTTCAAGGATACTGTAACATTCTGCATTACTATGATTATTTATCAAAACCAAAATCATGTACCTTTTTATAAGTCAGGAGCTCAGTGGGGAAAAAATTAATTTTTGGTGCTTTTAATTTCTTGAAGAACTGAAATAATTTCCATTGAAATTATTTTGAAAGACTAAAGCTTTGTCTAGTCTGCTTGCTAAATACAATTGCAACTATAAAGTGCTTTGGGTGTCATTCATTGGGTATCAAAAAAGCTAAATATCTAACTGTAGTCAAGTATCCTTAATCTCAGGAGTGGTACTGTGTGGGTCTAGGCCACAAAGAAGCACTCTGAAACCGAGTTCTTTACAGGTTGCAGGCCAGAAGGAAAAGAGGGCCTGGTTGTTTATTCTTTACATATTTATATGTTTCTAGGAACAACCGTGGATTGGAGGTCAGTGGTACCACCTCCTCCATCTTTACTGGTTCACAGAATAGTCCATCACACATTCTCCACCCAGGAGAAAAGAATGTAAACTAAAGTTACAGTTAACTAAAACACTGCTATGTTTATAGAAAGTGTGTGAGAAACTTTATCAAGGAATCAACACATAGAAAACTGCAAGAGACAGGGCAACATCACTGCCTTCTTTACTCTGGGTTTTCTGTCACATTAGAGTTTTTTTATAGACATGGGAAATTATTTTTCCATATGTAAAGACATTTATGGAGTGTACTTCATAAAACAGAACTGCTATTTAACCTGACACAGGTGAAGGGTGACTCCCTATAAAGTCTATTTGCCTTGCACAATAGTCACGTTTTCACAAAGAAAACCTGATTTACCCAAATGCAAACCTGAACTACAGAGAAGAGTAAAGAAAAGGCCTAGTAAAACTTGTGCAAGAGTCTAGGCTCAGTGGAGGGCTGAAGCTGTACAGTTATTTATTTCTAATATCTGAGCCAAGGGCTGCCCTTTCAGCTGCAGAAACCTAGCCCACGAACATGGGTAACTGCAGAGCATATACACCACATTGATTTATACTACATTCTTCCAAGAATATTGATGCTTTATCATTGGTTTTTGTTAATAATTGTGCTTACAAACTTTTCTGAGAAAGAACCATGTTTTCACATCATGGTTGAGAATTCAGAAACCTTTGGGGCTGCTTTGAATTAGGTAATCTTGCGAAATACTCATGATTCCTAAAAACGTCTGAATTATTCCTATGCCCTTTAAATTGTTAAAATCAAACAAATTTTCCCTCAAAATAATGAAAGGTTCCACACCAAATCTTTGCTAATTTGCAATTGCAGAGTACATTGGAGCTGGTAAGAATCGTGTGGTTTTTTCTGTAGACTTAATGTGTTGGAACCAGGTCAAAACTTGTAATCAGGACAACTGATGTTAAAAAAATAAGAAACTTTTTATGGTGGAAGGAAAGCAGTCTTTTAAATGGGGGATGCCTAATTTGTTGATATGACATAGTGCAGACTTCCTTGCCATATTTCCAGCATTTTGTCCTGCCCTCTGGGCTTGAACTACCAGGAGAACAATTTGCCTTGTGATGTTTGGGATTTCTGCTGCTGATGCCAGAGTAAACTAAGGAGAGAAAAGGCAAGTGGAAATTAAAAGCCTGCCACATGAGAATCAAAAACTAAAGTTAAACTTTAGATGTCTTTTTAGTTCTTCACTTCTCTTTAATATGACCTGAAATACATGACAGCTGCTTCTGAGGGTAGGTCTCTGTGGTATTTGTCAAAACAACCAAAATCACACAAACACCTTTAGAGTTAAGTCTGGGCAGAGGCAACATGAATCACTTTGAGCTTTGAGCTGGTGTGGTCGCAGACACATCATTTGGCAGCAAAACAACGCATCTTCCACTGAGACATGCACATCACCAGCTGCATGTCCCAATACCTCCTGTGCTGCTGAGCCGACTCCTCCTCCGAGGAGCTGCCGCCACCAGCCCTGCCATCAGCACGAGTCCATGGTGTGACTGCCAGCATCGAGCAATGGCATTCGAGCCATTGGTCCCCCGGGGCAGTGGCTGTGATGCCGGCTGAGAGCCAGGCCTGATCGAAAACTGACATCTGCAGTTGGGCCAGCAACAGTTTTCCCTGGGCTGATAGGAAATCAAAGAGGAATTTTGAGTCACCTGCTCAGTGCTGTCCCGTGAATCAGGAGAGATGGCTGGTGGCTGCAGTGTCAGAAGATGTTGCTGCACAGGCGTGCAGCAGAATAAAAACCTTCAACCCAGAGGAGACAGATTAGATAGAAGGACTAAGGAACAGTCCTGAACTGAATAAGGAATATTTCAATGATGATAAAAGACACCTGGAAATTAAAAAAACATTACTGATCTACCAGTACTGAGTAAGTGCCAGCAAATGCAACAGCTCAGTGAGAAACAATTATGATGATGTGCTGTGAGGATGTCTTGTGGTGGTGCAGGAATCTCCAGCACTGTGGCTGGAAAGTCAAATGGACTTCTGTTCCCAGCATACTGAGCAAACACCAACACAGGGTTTGCACCATGCAGAACCAGATCAGTTTCTAGCATCTTAGGAAAAGTTCACAGCCAACTGCTCAGAAATAGCAAATATTTGGCTGCACTTACGGTAATTTCTCACTCTCTGTGCCCTCCATGTCAAAATGATTATGTATATTCTTCAGGGTTACTCAGCTCCAAAGCCAAAAACATGTGTTGAAAAGCCGAGGTTCATTAAAGGCTCTTTTTTGCTTCCAGCCATTTCACACACATTTTTCCTGAGCTGCGGCAAGCCTCCAGCATGTCTGAATCCAAATGTTGCTCTTCTTACAGGCACACAGTTTGCCAAGACTCAGGTTATTCCTTCTCCTTGCAATGCAATGTTTGGTACTGACCACTGCTGTGTGGAATGAACCCGGTGGCACCAGCTTGGCTGCTGCATGTGAAAAAAATTCTGAACCCTCAGTTTTGGGAGTTTTGACATGTTTCATTTGCATTTATTTGCACATGTCTAAGCATTATTCAATCGTCAAGCAATCATTTTGGTGGTGAGAAGGCAGGTAAATTATAAAAATGAATTGGCAAGATTTTCATTTGTAGAAAGTAATTTGTCTCCACTGTAATGCACATATATATTGTCAGGTTGGAAAGAGGAGCCTTCTTGAGAAATCAGAATCAGATTTATCAGCTCAGTTTCAGAGTCATGTTCACTTGCTTTATTTGCATAGCATAGCAAAGAAAATCCAGCTCTCCTGCTGCTTGCTATTTCCCAAGAGCCCCCTTCACCCCTCTCACCAGTCCTCCTTTTGCTAGTCCCATATAAATAGAAAGTGGTGTTGGCATATTTCACTATGCAGAAAGCTTGTAACTTTCCCACCCTGACAATTCCCACATGCAGCCATGGGAGTCTAGTTAGATACATCACTGCCAGAAGGGCATTTCTTCCTAAGGGCATATGATTGCTGCCTCTATTTCCTGTCTTAGCCATGAACCTGCACAAATAAAATCACAGATCACAGAATATTCTGAGTTGAAAGGGACCCACAGAGATCATCAAGTCCAGCTTGTAAGTGAATGGCCTGTACAGGGATTGAAACCGCGGCCTCTGTGTTATTTACACCATGCTCTAATCAACCAAGCTAAAAAGAATGCTTCTCTTTTGCTTTGCCTTCTCAAGGCCTCAGTCTTGGCAAGGAGAGAGTCTGGTGTCATGGAGGACAACATTGAGCTGGCTCCTTTTTGGGGCACACCAGTCAGTGAGGCTTTCGGCTCAGGTGAGGGAGAGCACATGTCTGGCATATTCAATGTTATAACGAAGTGAGATTCCCAGACCATCCATTTAGTGCTGTTCCATTTTTCTTGCTGCACCTAGAGATTGCTTCTTGGTTTTACTTGGGTTGTAACTGGCATCAGGACTCTGCTAACTCTGCTACTCAGCCATAGTATGAGTCTTCTAAATATGGCTTGTAAAACCATGCTTAGCTGGAGAGCTGTCCCTCCTTTTGTGACAGCAACAGGTTCATCACAGTGTCTCCACTGCTGCAACATCTTTGGCATTAAAAATTAGTTTGAAATAATAAGGCAGGGAGCAGCCACATTGTCAGTGGGTACAGTGAAGCAGAGCAGAGAGGTGAGTGTTACAGAAGAAAGATTGGAGGTGCTAGGCCACAGCTCTTCACAGCTCTTTAAGTATTTTCAGAATAATTTTTCTGGCTTTTATTTTTGGGTTCCTTTAAAAAAAGCCTTTTGCTTGTCTGGGCCGTCTGCTTCTCAGTCTCTAGAGACTGTGCTGCTCCTCGTGTTCCACGATACGTCAAGCAATCCGTGATATATCACAATTACCCCAAGGGTAGCAGTCCCTCGGGAGACCTGACAGCACAGTTCAGATCAGCAGAGACTTTGAGGTCTTTTCAGCTAGTTTTAAAGATCATTCAGTAATTCCCTTATATATTCTACAGATTCTGATCAAGAATTTTCCTTTTGCAATTTTTTAACTCAAGAGCAAAAATCACTCCTTATTTTGTCTTACAAGCAGGAGCAAGATGACTCTTCATTTCAGTGATGCAATGGCAAACTATGAACTTGGGGCACCAGGCTTTAGAAGTGGGAGTCCAAAGGAAGGGTATCTGGTCTTTTTTCAGATTCAAAGAGATAAGACCCACTGACATTGATTTTGAGCTACTTTTAGGTATCTTTTCCTTGGTGTCTTCTTGGCCTCCTTCTTCCACAAGGTATTTTCTCTCACTAGACCTACTCTACTACAGATTACAAAGCTTTCAGCGTCTCTAAAATGTCAATGTATTCATTCTTCTCAGTCCTTAACAATGAGGTTCAATCAAGCGTTGGAGCAGGTTTCCCAGGATGTCTGTGCAGCCTCCAACTCAGGAGAGATTTAAAATCTGGCTGGATAAAGCTCTGAGCAACCTCATCTGGTCTCGAGCTGTCCCTGCTCTGAACTGGAGGCTGGATCGAGACCTGCTGAGATTTCTCTCACCCTAAATTATCCTGTGATCCCATAGAGTACATCAGGTTGGTATAGTATGGTCTACTTAAAGTTGCAAAAAGTTAGAGGTGCTTCTTTACTCAGACCTAAGACAGAATGCAAAGTAGAAAACCAGAAAAAATCTATCCCTCTCTCCATGGGAGGTAAGTAATGAATGTGTTGACACAGAGTCTCTCCCTCTTCATTCTGGAATAGTAAATTAATCCATAGTCTGGCTGTGTATGGTTTGAGCACACAGCACTGGCACAGTTTCGGGATACCCTCCTCTGGCTGTAAGGGTTATCCCGCAGAGTGGCACTGCAGAAGACACAGAGCCCTTCTAGGTTTAACTACCATTGTGCTGGATATCTTCTGGCACCTTTTTTCTAGCACCTTGGGCACAGCCGCACTTTGGGCACCCCATGTGCCTCTGTGAGCACGTGCAGGCTGGCAGTGAGGAGTGAGAAACTCAGGTCTCTGCACCTGCTAGGTCAGGATGAATCCTTGCAGGATACAGGATACAGCTGTGTTTATATCCTCACAGAGGCTGGTGGGGCAAAGAAAGGGAAACCTAACTCTCAACACTGGCTGTGGGGCTGCTCAGTTTTCAGCAATTTCTCAGATGATATGACCATGTCAGTAATTTGCCAACATCAAATAGCTACTATAAGCAGCATGGGCTAAGGATGACAGAGATCTAAACCCTGAGAAGCTTCAGATCTGAATATGGGACATGACACTGAAATTTGTGGTTTGTGTAGCTTGAGAATTTTTGCTCCTATATTGCAACTACCACATAGGTGGTATGATTGCTAGCAGAAATAGCAATTTCTGGACTTGTTGAAACTCTGATACCAATAGGTTGTTTTTCACTGTCTCTATCAGAAAGTGATCAGATATGTAACCAAATTCAGTGTTGCCAATTTTTATATATTTGTTGTGACTGTGAAACAATTTGTTCTACTTAGAGGTCCTAACTGCTCTTGCTGTTTCAGAACTATAACTTTTTGTTTGAATGAAGCATACATTTTTGGTCCTTACAGCTGGAGACAAAAGATTGAGGTCCAATAACCTGTGCAGAGACACCAGCAAAGCAGATGCATGATAACCTATGCGTTATCTCCTTCTTGCTTCTAATTTTGTCCAAACTGAACTCAGTACTGCCTAAACTATGTTATCACCCACAAGATTTCCTCCAGCTGTTGAACGTGGTTGGGAAATCCATTTTTCTGTTGATGGTGCCTGCATTCCAAGAGCCATTTGTTACTACACCACACTGCTGAACGTTGTTCTACAACTCTGCTGCCAAAGAAAGGGCTTGGGCACACCTGAAGTGTCTCTTTGGCAAAGCCAGCTAGCTTGGATAAAGGGCTGAGGATGCTGATCTGCACTTACCCAGTCAGCTTTGCTGGTTAAACTCGGGATAACTCCTTTCTACCCACACATAGTAGGATTGGCACAGCAGACCTGAAAAGAGACCTTAATATGTGGCCATTCCCCCTTCGTTAGGACTGAATGGAAGCCCTGCGTGAAGCTCTTCACACAGGCACAGCCTTGTCCTTCCTTCACAGCAAGGAGCTGATGTCTGTATTTTCCCCTTTTGGATGCTGTAGCAGCTTATTCTCTTGCACTCAGGAGACCTTTTTAATTTCCTAGCTTAGAACTCCATTATAATTTCGCTGTGGAAGGAGGTGGCAATTTTTGTTTCAGGGCTGCTGGGCACAGAGCAGGATCTGGATGATAAGTACAATAAAATGAAGGTGTCTGATAAACACTTTTGCAATGCCTTAAGAATTATCCAATATCCTCCTTCTACAAAATGAGGGTGTTTCCTCAGTCCATACTTACTGATCTTTCATGGCCACTGACACCCCTCTGGCCAATGAGCTGCCCAAGACATCCCGTGGTCACACGATCCCAGCAACAGCACTTAGTGTGTGTTCCGTGTGGGCAACTAAGGCAGTTAAATCATCCTGGTTGTCATCCCTGTCACTCACCCCCTGCCATGAAAACCACTGCAAAAAAAGGAGAAGTGGGGAGAGGGAAGGGGGAAAGGGAGCTCTTGCACGAGTTTTCACCTGGATACAGTTGCTATAGGAACCACTTACGGAGCATCTCAGTGCCTCCACTATACAAGAAAATTTGCTTGTCCTTAATAGTGGGCAAAGTGATTTACCCACAGGTGTAGACATTTGGCCCCTGCTGACCCCCAGCAGGACAGGGTCTCCTTGGCCAGGGCAGCAGGGACCACCAGCACCTGCAGCAGGGGAAGAGGCTCCATTGTTTGGCGAGGCAGGACATGAAAAGTGGTGCTCCCTCTGCACCTGCTAACAGCAGTGGTGGTGCTCAGAGTGCTGCTGAGGTTAATGGACAGCAGTGGAGGATCTGTGGTGGACAGAGAGGATGAGAAGAAGCCAAGAGATAGGGACAGAAATCTGTATTTTTATTGCAAATAGTTCAGGAATAGAGAAAGTGTATAGAAGCTCTGCAAGAAATTGAGTAGAGGGAAAGATAAGAAAAGAAATCAAAGCTGTAGGAGAGATGGGTGGCATTAAAGGTGCAAACGCTGGAGAGTGAAGCAGCATTAGTGGAAAGTGCCCAGCTTGGTATTTGTAATGTGCACTGGGATCCTTGGATGAAAGACGTAAGTAGAAAGAGCAATACTGTGTCTTTTAATATAATTTTGATAGCTTTTGCAATAGCTATTAGTTTCAGTCCTCGAAACCTCATCTTGATGAAAACTGCAGTGGTGGTTCTGTGTCATTATCCTGCTGCCGGGTGTACATTTTTACTTGATGGTGTGGTACAAGTGCAGAGATTGCAGCTGCTGGAGCAGGGGCTTATCAGCTCTATATTAGGGCAGCTCTTGACCCTTGGTTTGTGGGGAACAGTTCATTGGCAGCCAGGAATAGACCACAGACAGCAAGTTAATGACCTTTTCCCACCAGTTCAACAGGAAATGTAACCACAAATTTGACATCGCTGGCAGAGCCTATATCAGAGGAGAATGGTACTAATCACTGCAGAGCAGTGAGGGAAGGCTGAGAGGCAGGGAAAAGATTAAACCAAATTACATGAAGGATGCCCAAGTTCAGCAAAGCACTTGAGTAGCTGCCTAATTTTAAACCATAACTAGCACAAAGTACGAGCCAATTTGGAGTGATCATAGAAGGAACAATCTAAGGATGGCTCAACAAAGCAGTCCTGCTTAGCAGGAGCTCAAATGAGCAGAAGAAAACCAGAAGCAAACTTTAAAATGGCTCAGAGTAGGCAACAAGTAGGTGAGCAGAGGTCAGGTGAAGAAGTGCAACATGACAGAGGAGGAAAGTGGCAGCAATAGGAATGAATTATAAGCTATTATGATAAATGACAAATGGATTATGTTAAATTGTCTTGATGGCCTATTTGTAGGCTGCAAATCAACTAGGGTTGGAACCTATTTACCATGAGATGCGCTTTAACTTCACAAATTAATGATGTAACTCTAAACAACTCCTGCTAAATGCAGCACTTCACAAAATTACACAATTTAGGTAAGGAAACTTGAAATTCATATGTCAACTAATATAAATACAATATTTATATAATTTTATTTTTAAAAATATATAAATTTTTAAAAACTCCCATACATAAATTGAGCAAATGAAAAGTTTCTAGACTTTGTGCTATAAATATGTGCTGTTTGTGCATTGCCAACAGGACCTGGATTGAAAGTGTTTTTCCTGTAGTCAGCTCTGCAAAGTTTGCCACCATGAAGCTCCTGACCTCAACAATTACATATGTTTCTAGATAGGTATTTATGCATACTTTCTTTCAAAAATATCCTGCCACTACTGCCCATGTTTTATGCCTAATCTCATAAAAGGCACAAAGAAGAGCATTTGGTAAAAGCCAGGAGAGAGTCATACACCTGCAGCTGACACGCATGGGACTCCTTCAAGTGGTGGTGTGTTCTAAAAATACTGGCAGTGGTGGTCTGTTCCCAGCTGTCCTCTATACAAGCTACAAGTTTCCAAAAAGTACTGCTTGTGGTCAGCGGATTCATTGGTTTGGGCTCAGAACTCTCAAAATACTGGGATAACCATTTCTGCAATGACCTGGATGGGCGATACACACATCTAACAATCAGGCCTTACAACTGATCTCCCAAATATCAAGGAGAGAGGAACAGATTTTAAATACCTGTAACTCATGAAGGGCAGGAGTCAATCAACAAAACACAATCACTTTATGGGCTTCTGTAACAGGAGGCTATGATACAAGTTGTGGAAGAGAACAAGTGGAAAAAGGCATTTATGTTGCCAACATTCAAGTTGAATGTTCTTGCATGAAATAGGCTGAGCTCTGGGTAAGGGTGATAAATACCAGTTGAAAAGTTCTACTACGATATCTCAGGGCAAAGTATATTTTGCAAGGGGAAAAGGTTGTCATAGGAGACGACTCCAGCCAAAACACCAAACTTATTCTAAATCTCACCAATAATGAGGGTGCTCGTTGCACTAGGACAGCAGAGATTAGATGCAGGAAGAGAGGATGGAAACATCACATGTGTTTCAGTGTGGAAATGCTCCTGACAGCCAAGAGGAAAATGGTGGTATTCAGGAACTGGAGGAGAGGCTAGTGGCAAGAGGGGTGCTGCTGCTGCCTCTGTACATCGTCGCTGAGCACCCTCACAGCTCTTCCCAGACAGGAGAGCTGCTCCTCTAAGGGATTGCCTTCCACAGGCTTCTGGGAAGAACTCCATTGCATTAAGACTCCTCTGCTCTGCTAATTAACTGTTGACCTAATTTCTCCTCCAAGACATCTGTTCTCCCTTTATTTTTATCATCCTCTCTTCAGGTTATTCTGGATGTGCTTTATATTCATACAAATTTATGTATCATAACATCCCAGGGACCTGGTAATGGCAGGGAGCTCTGCAGACTGACTGCACCCTGCCTAGAAAACCCATTTCTGTGTTTTCTGGTTCAGTACTCCCCCTTATTAAAAAAATTAAAGTTTTGTTTTTCTGGGTTATTATCAGAGAGAAGAGACTTTCCCACTGTAATTTCTCTCATACATATATTCTTCTATTACCTCCTTTTCTTGTGGCTCCTCTTTTTGTCTGTTATTGAAAACTGATCCTGTTTTTCCATTCTCTCTTCAGAGGAGAATTTTGACAGCCAGGCTCCTCAGCTGTCTCTTAGCTGGAAGGATCCCTTTCTCTTCTGAGCTGGGAGGAAGAAGAGCTCTGCCCAGCTTTGCAGATGGGGCTCTCTACTGCTTTTTACAGAGGCTCTGCATGACTGAGTGTGCTGTTCCCTGCACAGCAAAGCACTTGTTTGCTTTTGGGCTCTTGGCTGCCCGTTAGAGTGAAGTCTTCCTCATGCTGCCAGTGATGGTGCCCATCTCCCTTTCCCCAATGTTAGATTTGGTGCAGACACTGTAGGATCTAAGAGTCACTGTGTCTGCCTTCCTCCCACTCCACTGTGTGACATTTTGCTTCTCTGTTGTAAAGCGGTATTTTTTATTGATTTCAACATATTTTCAGAATTTTGTTCCTTGTAATATTTACAACATCACTTCAAAACACACAGCAGCCCAAAGAAATAGACTTAGTGAAATTCCAGTCATTCAAATGAACCAAGACTGGCATGAAAATAGTGCTAAATATTAAGAGACCAGGTCAGAAATATTCAGCATTTCTAGGTTACCTTGCACTAGATTCCATCACATTTTGAACATTTCAGAAGTTTTGCAGTGTTAACAGAGTGGGCCACAACTTTCAATGGTTTTTTGGTTTTTGGTTTTTTTGGGGGGGAATAAAGTTGCATAAATAACAATAGATCCAAGCCATTTACTCCTGTAAAATAAAAACAAAGCTGAAATCTTTTCTTCCCATGAAGTCTAACAGAGAAAAATTACCCTGATTGGCAAAAGATTTTTCAGTCCTTTCATCAAGTGAAACCTGTCTCTTGAGGCTAAGATTTGAGACACTGACTCTATTTTTTTT